>CAAKHG010050790.1:22015-38122 GCA_901007715.1 Dactylopterus volitans
TTTTTTTTTTTTTTTTTTTTTTTTTTTTTTTTTTTTTTTTTTTTTTTTTTTTTTTTCCCCCCCCCCCCCCCCCCCTTTTTTTTTTTTTTTTTGTTGTGGGGGGGGGGGGGGGGGGGGGGGGGGGGGGGGGGGGGGGGGGGGGGGGGGGGGGGTCGACTGAGCCGTGTGCAGTCAATCTGAAATGTTGCTAAGTAACAGCGATGGCAGACAAGGTTGTGAAATGAATGTGTGAGTTAGCGATGTGCAAATCCCTGCTCACAGTCTCTGTTTCTTTCTCCTTTTCTCCCCGCCCCCCTCCCCATCCACTATCCTCCTGTAGGTCCCCCGTGTGAGATCCGCAGAGCTGAAAGGCACCGCTGACTGAACCAAAGCCGGGCCTTCAGACAGACCAACCAGATATCCACAGCCATGGAATGTGTAAACATCTTTGTGCTGAAATCCTGCTGACGCCAGAGCAGGGTCTTCTGGGATCCCACCTTGTTTAGAGGCATACATGATGCCTAGGAGGCCCACCTGTCCTGGACTGCCTTCAGCCGTGGTTGGGCTTTCACCACGGCACTGACTGGGCCCACGACAGAGAGGGATCAAAGCCAGGCGCTGCGTCCTGTCGCCCTGCGGACCCGTTTCCGTGTGACTGCCTGCCCTCATTTTGGTATTAAGGAGGTTCATGCCACTGTCAACCAGATGACCTAGTGGACACTTGTTTCCCTGTAGCAGTGCTGAACCATACGAGGGGATTCGAGTATTGAACATGACTCATGGGGAGGAGCCTGGCCCTGAGACACACAAGGATTCAGCTGTTCTAACTTATCTGGAAGGTTTACTGATGCATCCAGTGGTGGCCGGGTCTGGGGCCACGGCAAGCGGGAGGTCTGAGGCTGCCCACAGCAACCAGGAGCAGCCTGACAAGGCAGGTGCACCCTTCCAACTGCCCAGTCATGGCCCCACGGCTACCAGTGGGCCCCCACTAGGTGCTTCGCAGCACCTGAAGAAGGCCCGCCTCCTGCACTCTGGAGCCTGGAATGATCCAGGGAACCAGCGGATGAGTTCGCCCCCAATGGAGCTGAATGGTCAAGGCGGGCGGCTGCAAAATGGGTCATTAGAAGGATCTCCTCATGGTGGGGAGAGCACCCTGTTGGCTTCACTGCTTCAGTCATTCAGCTCGCGGCTTCAGAGCGTGGCAATGTCTCAGCACTCTAATAAGCCCGCCAGCGAGTGTTCCTCTCCATCCAGGGCTCCACCTCCAGACAAAGAGCCACTTCCTGTGTATGGCACAGCCTCAAGCCGCTTAAAGGGCCTGATGAGGAAGAGCAAACTTCAGAATCACAGCAACACACCTTACAGTCGTCGTGTACACAGTCAGGACAGACCGCCAGAATCACCTCGGTCCGCACACAGCGCCACGCCTCCCTCTGCTGCCACATCGTCCGAATCTGTGTCCTGTGCCGAGCGTCTGAAAGCGGTGGCCAACATGGTGAAAATCCGTTCCAGTCCAGCGCCTTCACCAAAGCCAAGTGTTGCTTGTAGTCAACTGGCTCTGCTGCTGTCCAGTGAAGCCCATCTCCAGCAGTACTCCAGAGAGCATGCGCTCAAAGCCCAGCTCTCGGGAAGGTCTGCTAGTGAAAGACTGGCTGCCATGGCAAACCAGCAGCATGGCCAGGACAAAAGGCCACCTAGTGTGGGTGGGGCTCTGCCTGGAGCCCCAGACACACTAAGCTCCTTAGCATCCCAAAATGGGATGACGACAACCACCACGATAACAACAACACTCCCCCGAGCAGCCATGTCCAGTCAACAGAGCCCATCTTTGCTGCGCAGCCACAGCCAAAGCTCCCCACCCACTCCGCCGCATGTTCACGGCCCGCCGCCGCCGCAGCCGCGGGAGAAGCGAGGCTTCGATTCACGTCCCCCCCAGACATGCAGCAGCTTGCTTCTGCTGCTGCTCAATAACCACAACAACCAGAAGCAGCTGACCAAGAACGGGCACCTGGAGGACAGCTGTGGTCTGCTGCCACAAAGCGGGTCCTCCTCTGTCACTTCAGACAGCGAATGCTCCACCCAGGAGAGGAGCCTGGCCAAGGACAGCAGCGATGCCGAGAGTTCCTACTCAGGTTGCTCTCCCATCGACCTCTCCATGAGGAACCGGGCCAGCACAGAAGACGCAGGGCAAAAAACTATCACCCCCTCTTCCTCTTTCTCCTCTCCCTTCTCTTCTTCTGCAGTTGCATTCTCTCCTCATGCTCCTGTTCCACCCACGACTGCAGTCTTCTCACAACCTTCTACTGTCGTGTCCTCTGCTATGTCTTCGTCCTCATCGTCCTCCATCTCTACCTCCTCCCTGGACAAACTAACAGAGTCTTTACTAAAAAAGTGGAAGCCAGAGCCATCGGGATCAAAGGCGTCCAAGGCCAGGGAGCCCGACATGGACCAGGACTTAAAGTCACATTCGAAGGTCACGCTGATGCAGCTGCTTCTAGAGCGCAGAAATAATGACGCAGTCAATAAAAACCTGGATAGCCAGGACTTGCCACTTGATGTAACCATGGCTACCGTGTCTCAAAGCCAACCAAAGGGAATGGTGGCCTGGGAGGAGGCCAGGACAAAGAGCCCAACAGATGGGCATGTGGCCCCGAACCAGCCCCTTTACTCGCTTAGTCGAGACCCTAGTGGAGCACTGTCACCATACTCCTACCCCTCCCCTCATGTCCAGTCCAGCCCTTTGGATTTGTGTAAGTCTAAAGCCTTCCCTGCTGAGAAGGCCTCAGAGCCTGCCTTCAGTGCCAGCAAACTGTTACAGAATCTGGCTCAGTGTGGCGTTGCGTCTTCCTCCCCTCCCATCCCCTCCAGTAAAGGGCTTGCCCAAGAGCTGGATTCCAGCAGGCCGCTTGCCCTGCTCGAAAGGCTCAATGCTCCGATCCATAGAACCGCCACTCCGCTGTCTGACGGGCCATCAGGCAGTGGCACACCTTTCAGTCGGAAGGAGGCTTTTCCTCCGTCCTCACAGATAGAGAACCTTTTGGAGAGACGTACTGTGCTGCAGCTCCTCCTAGGAAATGGATCAACTCCTGCTACATCCGGCCGCAAGGATCGGCCCACTGGGAGTGGCAGGAGGAGTGCCGAGTTGGCCGGGGGCGGCCACGAAAGGAGCCCCTCCGCCTCAATCATCTGCGACAGTTCAAATGGGCCTGCTTTGGATGTAAAGGTCAAAACGGAGCTCATGGAGGAGGAGGGGCCATCTTCAGCCATGTCTGAAGACTTGAGTCACAGAAAGAGACGGAGTAGCTTTGACAAAAACAGCCGCCCCTCAGATACCCCGCAGGACTTCAAAACAGAACCTCGGCCTGTAGAGGTCATAGCAAAGTACGGCCTCCTCAGCCAGCTGCTCAAACAGCAGACCGCTACCTACTACACCAGTGCTGCAGTTCAGGCTGACTCACTGGCCAGACAGGTGAAGGAGGAGCAGGCAGAGTACCACAGCCCCAGTCCGAAGAAGAGGCGCCTGGGCTCCGAGCATACAGAGAACCTGAACATCAGCAGCTCTCCGAGAGTGCTGGACGGCGGTGACGCAAACATGTTTTCCTTGTCTGCTGTTCAGGTTCCACCGGAGCAGCAGAGGAGCCTCAAGGAGGAGGAAGCTCCACCAAGGAGCTCACCCAGCGAAAGCTTCACCAGAGAGAGCCGGGGCTTCAACGTGCTCAAGCAGCTGCTGCTGTCCGACAACTGCCTGAAGGAGCTGTCCCAGCAGCCCCGGGGGGCCATCAGTCCCTCCGTCCTGCAGGCCAACGGCAAGGCCAATGGCAGCATTCTTGCCCAGCCCGCTCACAACCACAGCTTCCTGCACATGCCCGGCTGGCACCCCCACGGCTCCGTCAACTCAGGGCTTCCAGGTAATCTCAGACCGCTACCCACCCCTCCGACAAGCGACGGTCCAATCCGCAGCCCCTGGGGCCGGCACCCTGCAGCGTGGCCGGTCCTGCAGAAGGAGCCTCCTACTCTGGTCAAACAGGAGCCCGAGAGCCCCGTGAGATGGAGCAGGCCAGAGAACGAGGAGGAGGAGGGCTGTGACTCGAACCCAGACTCTCCACGGCTGTCGCGGTCCAACCCCATCCTCTACTACATGCTCCAGAAGGGCAGCATCCAGCTGAGGAAGGAGATGAAGGATCAGGCTGAGGGAACCCACTCCGTGGTCAGAGTTAAAGATGAGCCAATCAGTGACATGCATGCCTACGAACACAGTTTGAGCTCCACCCCTCAGTCGCCGAGCCACGGCGACAAGCACAGCCAGGAGAACCAGGGGCTGAGCCAGTCTGGCGAGTAGGAGGTGTCCGTAGAATTGGCGACTCTGGGTTCCGTTCTGTCCAGTTTTTTATTACTTTGCCAAACTGGTTTGAAGAGACAAAAGAGACAACTGAAGCTCAAGTTCACGTACACTGGTGTCGCTTTGTCACTGTGGAATAGCTGAGTCGTGGAACGGCACAGAAAAGGTCCATCTCTGCTGAATCCATACGACCAGAGCCACACAAGAACCAGAACCACAACGCCCCCAGCAGGGGTCACTGCTTGCTTCTGTAGCACATGTTGGTGTGTCTGAATGATGACATATCGCTCTTCCACCTCCGTGTTGTTTCCGCTCATAAAACATTCAGAAAGAACATTTCAAGCTGTGTTTATTATTGATGAGGCTGAAAATGTGGACGTTTATTTATCTTCTCCATCAGAACATCTTCAGACAAAGTCCCATCAATTTTAGATAAGATTCCAAACCGAGTCACGGAGGAGGAGCCGCCAGAGCTCCTCCCCATGGTTCAGGCCTGATGTGATACAACCACCCAGAGGCTGCGTCTGGAGGTCGGAGGTCAACTGTGCAAACTTGGGTGGGCCTGCCTGCCTGCCTGCCTGCCTGCCTGCCTGCGCATGTGTGTGCATGCGGGCCTGCGCGTGTGTGCGCGCGCGCTCTACCTGTGCGTGTGTGTGTGTGTGTGTGTGTGCGTGCGTGTGTGTCTGTGTGTGGGCGTGCTTGTGTGTTTGTGTGCGTCTTTGCGCGTGCGTGAGTGTGTGCATGCTTGTGTCTGCGTGCGTGTGTGCTTGCATCTGCTTCGGTGTGCGTGCGCGCCTGTGCTTGCGCTGTGTCTGCGTGCGCGTGTTCGTGTGTGTGTGTGTGTGTGTGTGTGTGTGTGTGTGTGTGTGCGTGCGTGTGTTTGGTGTGCATGGGTGCGTGAGTGCGTGCGTGCGTGCGTGAGCAGGCTACTCGAGCGGAACCTGAGGTCCATGGTGGCCATGGCTCCTCCCCCCAGCACCCGACTTTGCACTGTGGCTCCTCCCCCTGGCACTGCAGATTTGGTGGCTCCTCCCCCCGGCACTGTGGCTCCTCCTACTCCTCCCACATCAGTGTTGTTATCGATGGAGAGTGCGTGTGAGTGTGTGTGTTATCCCTCCATGAGCTCCGGGCCGTGTGGACTTTGGCCGTGTGTTCTGGTGTTGTTGTTCCTGCATGGCGGCGAGGAGGAAGCGCGGCGCCACCGCATGGCGGCGTGGAGGAAGCGCGGCGCCACAGCATGGCGGCGAGGTGGAAGCGCGGCGCCACGCTGCACCGGCGTCTGCGTTCATCGTCGCTTCTTCCTCTGAGTCTTGTGATTTTTAATACATATATATACACATATATATGTGTATATATATATATGTGTATATATATATACATATATATATATACATATATATAGATATACCTGCAAAGTGCGTCTCTTCAATAATTATTACATTTTCACAATGGTTGAATATATTTGTGTAAATAGTACTTTCAGTATGAAAGATGACTATTTTGTAATGTTTAAGAAAAATATGACCCTAGTTTTTAAAGCCCTGACGTGTAAATAGGAGCTGTGACGTGTACATACAGGCGTCTCCCGGGTGCTTTGTTCTCTGCATGTGTGGCTGTGGTCAATGATAATAATCCTGCGCTGTGTTGTGTAACATGTCGACTGTCCTCACTGCTGCCTGTTGCATGCAGACGCATGGGAACGAGCGAGGGTCCCTCCTGGCGAACGGGGACGTCCAGTCTTAAAATAGCTCTTTTTTATCACAGAGGTTCGTTAGAAGATGAGCATCCTTCAGTAACCGCAGATGAAAACATGTGAAAATAAACGTGCATTGAATATTTTTGTGATTTTCTTCCTGTTACTGGTGACCGGAGCTCGGCGAGGGCGAGCGCGAGCGCGAGCGCGGGCTCCACCTACAATCATGAATCTGCATTGTGCATCTGACAAATATCTTTGTAGCAGCAAATATGAAAAAAGATGTTTTGTTTTTTTCATGTGAAGACCTGAAACATGATTTCATTTTTTATGTTTCATTTTTGGTGTTCATTTGCACTGATATCTCAGAAATAAAGTACTGAAATGCATGACGGAGCACCGAATGTCCCGCTCTTCTTCTAGCGTTCCTCACTGCGGGAGGCCGAGAACGTGTCACACTAGAACTGAACCCGTTCAGCTTCACCCAGTCTGAACCGGCCGCGGTGCGCCGGCCACAGGTCAAAGGTCACCCATCCGACGCTTTGCCACTCGCTCGGCACTTTTTTAAACGCCGTCTCGTTCTGGCGAACGTGAGGTCGAGGAAACGTCCGCTCCAGACGTCGACTGCAGCTGGACGATGAACCCATCAGGGTTTGGTGGTCCGAAGGTCACGGCACCTTCATAAATCAGTGTCATATGCCTTATTACAAGTTTCAGGAATGTCTAGGGAAAATGTCGACTCGGATGAACTGGATACAATGTAGTCATCGGAAGGTCAAAGGTCGCCATGACAAAACCAAGCTTGTATCTGCTCATCAGTCAAACGCTGAGAACATCATTTTAGACAAATGTCTAACGGGATGAAATGATGACGCGGCCTCTTTCTACTCTCAAAAAAATGTCATTCAGTTAGTTCAAAATCTCACGATACTGACAGACAGACGTGGGTGCTCGCTGCGTCCTGATTGGCTGCTGGAGGGAAACAAGCCTAATGAGGTCATTGGATGATTGCTAGATGAATGAATGATTAATAGATGACTTCCATTCAGTTAACGAGGAGATGACGATTAAGAAATCAATCCAATATGAGCGGGAGGTTTATTTAAAAAAACAAGTCTACCGCCCAGTGATTGGACGCAGCAGCTGACACTAATCATCTGTGATTGGTCGCCTTCAGTCAGTCATGAGGAGCCAGCACAAAGGCCTCATTGATCCGGATCCTTTTCTGTGGTCCTTTTTAACACGAGTGTGGATACGTTTGCAGTCTCAACCTAACCTGAGCGGGCGGATGGCTCCGCCCACCACAGTTCCGGTTCTTGAGGTTTCTTCAGTTAAAGGGGCTTTAGATGTAAATGAAAACATAACTACTGATGTCACCATCAGAAGCTCTTCAGTGCAGATCTGTGTGATCATGTGACTTCAAAGTTCTCGCCAGCAGGACGTCCTGCAACCGCCTCAAAGCTTCAGAGTCAACAAAGGCAGGAAGGTGGGGGAGGGGTGGAGGTCACCAGATGTGTCCGAGGGCCAATCAGGACTTGCGTCTTTGATGTCGACATGCTGTAGGTCTGTCAGTCCACCGTCGGTCACTTCTGCGGTTCCAGTGGTTCCGTGTGTTCCGGCGTCTCGTGACTCGAGTCCGAGCTGAACTTCCGTCGCTCTCAGAAACGCGAGCGAGCGAACAGACGGCGTTTTGTCTGTGTTGCACTTTGCACAGGCAGCAGTTCCTCCATGACTGACTGCTCTCTGCGTGACCTCCCGCTGACCCCGCCCCCTCACCCCCCCCACCAACTTCTCCATTTCGTGATTCTTATCGAGGCTGAACCGCCGTTGACCTCCCGATTTCCTCTGGTGGCTTCGTGGCGGCGAACATGAGAGTCAGTCACAAGTTCAGCTGAGGTCGAGGTGGAAAAGCTGACGATTCTCCCTCTGATTTCCTGAGCGGCAGGATGTGATGCGAGCACCTCTGCATGCCGGCGCCGCCGCACGCCGCCGCCGCCGCCACACGCCGCCGCTGCCCAAAGCGCAGTCGCTGTCTGGTCTCTCAGGCCTTTCCAGGCGCTCTGATTGGTTTACGCGAGAATGTCTTGGGTGCTTTGTTTATTCACATGGAGGCCAGACTGAGCCAACACTTGTCACTGGTTGTCATGGTGATTAGAGTGATTAATCTGCTCATCAACCTCTCCACATTCATGGGTTTGAACTCTGACCTCACATGTTACATAAACACACACAGATGGATTGTTTCTACAGTCGCGAGGACCTTGACTGACTTTTTTTTTTTAAGATTCAACAAACCAAGATGTGCTTTTAACGAACCGAGACAAACTTCCACCGGCCGGTTTAATCGCGAGTCCTTCAGACCAGGTCTTCATCTGGCAGACCTATAAATGTCCTCACGATGACTGTTTCAAAGTAAAGTTGGTCCTCACAAAGATAGATGAACAAACATGGGATCTAGTTAAGTGTTACAAGAGTAGAAGCTGCCAGATGAAATCAGTTGGGTTGCTGCCTGAAGGTTGAAGCCGGAGAAGCTTCGTGGATGAAGCTCCTCCCATTAGACAACAAAGAGGTTGAGGCAAACACCTGGAGGAACGAGGTCACACTCGTTTGTTTTCTCAGCTTCACACTCGTCCTCCAGCACTTTTGAAGATCTTCCTCTTTGTGAAGCCTGTTCCTTCACCCCCGGGTCATGACCTTTTGGCCCCTGGCTAATCCTGTTTCCAGGATCAACTGTTGGCCTGCAGCTGGGACACACACACACACACGCACGCACACGTATGCAAATGTGACGAGCAGCAGCTCAGCTTGACTCGTGTCTTTTGTTGTCCTCTCTTGACTTTCAGGAGACAAAGATCTTGTTCCTCCGGAGACGACCGAGAGCTTTAGCTTTAGCATTTGTTTCTAGCATCTCTGAGAGTAGCTCCGCCAGCGTCCATGATGGTCCCGATGGTCCTGTGTCATATTGATGACGAGTGCGTCCCGGAGGTGCGAGCGAGCGGCGAGTCGGCTCCTTCCTGCAGCTCTTCCCACTGCGAGAATGCTGCACAGGTACTATGCTGAGGAGCACTGAGATAAATGCCTGAGCAGAGCGAGCAGCACCGTCCAGGAAACAACGCAGGCGTTTGTCTCCTTGTGAAGGTCCGACACCTCTGACCTCAACTCGTCCAGGAGACGACTTCTCACTCCTCCATGTTAAAAAGCCTATTCATGGCTCATTTCCTGTATGTTGCATCACAGATGATGACTCTGGGGGGTCATGAACTTTCCAAGTAAACATTTCTGAAAATCCCCAGACGGATGAGACCTGTCCGGCGGTCCGGCTGAGACCAGCTCCACCTGGACCTGGACTCTGTCCTGTAGGACAAACGCCAGAATTCATGGTGTTGACTTTGTGCTGTGACGTTCCAGACGTGGAGATGCAGGTCCATCTTTCTCCATCTGCTGGAAACTCGGTCATTTTGTCTTTTTCAGATTTAGACTGAAATGTCTCCCAACAGCTGCTGTTTTCTTTCATTTTGTTCGAATATTTTTTGTTCAAACAATTTTTGCTTGAACAAAAGTGTTTAGTGTTTATTCGTTGAGTTTTTATGTCGTTCAGTAGTTGTGATAATATGGATTAAACACCGTTAATAACCAGCGTTACTGTCTCCTGGTTGGTTGTAGTGACTTTGAATCAATTTAATTTACTATAAGAAGAGTAAAAAAATGTCATCGCTTCATCATTTCGTACCGTTCAATAATTGAAGGCTTATCATAAAAAGTGCGTGGCTTATGCCAAAAATATGCTTTGTAAGGTCACATGACCTCTGACCTCTGTGGAGGCATAAAACTGTTTTCATTAAGGAGATGATAGACAGGAGACGATGGATGGACTGGCGACGTGGTTGCGGGAGGTGAAGCTGCTTCGCCATCTGCTGGAGACAGACAAAATTTACTGATTCAGTCATTTATGCTTGTTGGTATTTCTTAATTCAGCTTCACTTGTTTCATCCGTTAATGATAAGAAGCTTCCTGCAGATCAAGTCTGCCAGGGATCCAGGATCTAGGACAGCTGATGACTGTGAACATGTGATCATGCTAACAACGCTAGCATGTTCAAAAATGTTAGCATTGGTCACTGTGAGCATGGTAAGCATGGCCGGTGTCATCATGTTAGAATTTTTAGCATTTTCAATGCAAACATGTTAGCACAGTCAATGTCAGCATATTAGCATGGTCAGTGGGAACACGTTAGTATTGTCAATGTGAGCATGTTACCATCGTTAGCGATTTCAATGTTAACGTGTTAGTATCAGTTGCATTGTCAATCTGAAAGTTAGGATTGTTAGCATTGTGAATGCGAAAATGTTAGCATTGTTAGCATGATGAACTTGAACATGTTAGCATGGTGACTTGGTGACTTGCATTGGTAGCATTGTAAATGTGAACATTATAGCATCATTAGCATTGTCAATGTGAACATTTTAGCATTGTTACCATAACCAATGTGAACTTGTTAGCATTGTCAATGTCAACATGTTAGCATTATTAGCAATGCCAATGTGAACATGTTAGCATTGTTAGCATTGTCAATGTGAACATTTGTGGCTTTGGTCACTCACTCATTCTCTCAGGAGCAGCCGCTGCAGAGGCGGGACCGGTGGGCGCGGGACCAGTTAGGGCTGGACCGGTGGGGGTGGGACCGATGGGGGCGGGACTGGTTAGGGCAGGACCGGTGGGCGCAGGACCAGTTAGGGCTGGACCGGTGGGGGTGGGACCGATGGGGGCGGGACCAGTGAAGGTGACCAGGCTTCCGTGATAAGAATGGTTCACCTGGATTCCCCCCAAAGACGGATGCATGGGGGTCGCCGCGCGCTCGCCGGGTGGCGGCTTCACTCTTTACATGGTCATAAGATGGATGAGACACGGCGGCAGGCGCCATGGCTGCTGTCTGTTTATGAGGCGTCATTGGCCGCGTCATTGCCGCCGTGGCTGTTTCCCTCCAAACACAATGGTGTGTGATCACCGCCTGGACCCAGCTGAGCTGTGTTCATGTTTTTCATTTCACATAATAACATCTACAGCAGAAGTCTGTGTTTGATATTAAATTTGAGGATCGGCCCTTTCATTTCCCCCGAGTACGAACTCACAGGCTCGTCAGGCCTCTGGCGGCTTCGCGCTCGCTGACGGAGGAACAATCCTGCTGGGAAGCTGCCAGCCTGCCGACGGACGGATCCTTCAACTGGACAGTTATAATAGATGCGATCATTTCTATTCTAACGTATGAAATAACTCTGTAGAACTGATAAGTGTGTCTGCATTACGATTTCACTCCTCTGAAGATGGTGACTTCATATCGTATCAGGTTTAATACTGAGTCTGGAGCTAAAGGCAGCATGTGATCGATGCAGTCATGGAGATGAAACCAGGTGGCGCTGTGACGGATTGGAACGGCGCCGCCGCTTCAGCCTCCGCCTGCGTGGGTGACGCCCGGCACGTCACCATGTTGTTTCCAAAACACTGCAGCGATATCATGTGTACACAGAGCGCACGCAGGAGCTCTCTGATTGGCCAGATGATCATGGCAGGAACCAGGAGACAAATTCTGTTCATGCTTCAGTTGGCATTCATGCAGGAGGTCACACATGGACACTGCAGGCGTCCATCTTTGGAGTTCCATTCAGTTACCTGTCTGACTGTCTGACGTGCGTGTGCATGCGCGCGTGCGTGCGTGTGCATGCGCGTGTGCGTGCGTGTGCATGCGCGCGTGCGTGCGTGTGCATGCGCGCGTGTGTGTGCGTGTGCATGCGCGCGTGTGTGTGTGTTCAGCAAACGTGGCTGGATGCGGCAGCTCTGGTTTGACTGGGTCCATTGATCCATAAGCTGATGTTCTGATTGGTCTCCTGACAGCTTCTAGCCCCCCCCCCCATCTCAGGCCAAACCGTGTGTGAAACCTTCACACACACGCGCAGCGTTCGGTTCATGCGGCTGCACATATGAAGTGTATCGATTATGTATGATAAAGCTTCATCACTAAAACTGAAGCCAGATGATGGGATGGTTGGCGGGAGAGGTTCTTCTTCTGGTTCCTGCCGTTTGTCACTGGCTGGGACGCTGAAGCTCAATGCTGCCATCTGCTGGAGGAACGCTGAACCACCACTCAAACCTTCCGCGGTTGATCCTGAGTGAGCCGCTGAAACATGAGCAGGTACGGTTGTGGTCCATGCCGTTGGTGTCCGTATGGTTCACTTGCGTATTTGATGTGAATCACTGGAGTTCTTCTAATGAAGCTTCTTCCTTCGATGCGGCTCCAGGATGAGATCTTCTCCCTGTAGATCCCAGTTCTTAGTTCTTTTCCATCTAAAACCACAAAGCTCTGACTGTCTCCATCAATATTTATGTGTACTAGTTAGATGACACAGTTCATGTTAACAAAGCCTGCATGAGCTGCCATTGGTGGGCGGTTCTGGTTGACCCACTTCTGAGGAGGATGTTTGCTTCCTTCTTGCACTGAATTAATAACAGCTGAAGGCTCTGATGGCCGTTTGGATGCTGCTGCTGCTGCTGTTTCATCTGTCGGGATAAATAGGACACGTCGGAATCTTCATCTGTTGCTGAGCAGTGGAAGCAAACATCAGACGTGGAGCTGGAACCCCGAAGATCAAACCCTCATCGGGTTCCAGCTCCGACGAGTTTTTAACACAAGAAGGGTGACGGCGTCGCCGAGGCAACCGTCAGGTACATGAATCGTTACCAACTTCCTGGCTTTTTTCTCAAGATTGTCTGGAGCAAAGTGAAAATCAGGAACAAAAATTAAAATGAGCAAAACCAAATACCAAACAACTGTGAAAAATGAAAAGAGCACAACACTGACACGACATGTCGATGATGACGATGCGTTTGAGGTCCAGTCAGTCAGATGAACTCGTCGTGGAGACCCGATACGTTTATCCAACAGCCTTGATCATCACCGCTGAAGTTAGCCAAGCTACTGAAGGTGATCGGGGTGGAAGCATAACTATGATGCAGACAGGCGGGCGGCGCTTTGGCTGTGTTCGCTGGAGCGATTTACCGGGCGGCCGATAGTTCCACTCCGGTGGGAAAATAGCTGATAAGCGGCGATGTTTAGTCCTTCTATTCAGCAAGGTTTAAGGAGCCTCGCTTGAATCACATGAGTGAGTTGTCGTGGTGAATGATGTCCAGCAGAGGCGCCCTGCGCTCACGCTGACGACCACAGTCTACTGCCTCCTCCTGTCTCCCACATTTGTTAGTCAAAAAGACTGCAGCTACTTTCGAAACCGAAACTACACAGCAGCCGCTGCATTCCGGTGGAGAAAAGCGGTAACGAATCAAAGGTCCAGCGGGGCATTATGGGAGATGTGGGCGGTGCTGCTACAGTATGAATCACTGGAGTGCAGACGGAGGGAAGGGACGCGAGGAACCGCATATTCATACATAAACGCTCCGCTATGCCAGTACGGCAGATTTGTTATTGGCTGCAGGCTTGCGTGGGGGTGTGGCTGTCAGGGAGGGGCGGTCCTGAGGGGCTAAACGGCCAAACACGGCGGCCTGATGGAGTCGCGTGGAGGAGCCCCAGACGTTTCCACATGGTTCTCTGAAGGGGACCAATCAGGGGAAGGTAGTGCTCCCACCTGGTGCGCGTGTCGCTCCAGCAGCCAATCAGGAAGCAGCTTACATCCACGTCTCTCCATCATCTGTGTAGGGAGATGTTGAATGAGTTGTATTTAACGCATTAAGAGTAGAAAAATGTGACCACTTCATCCAAATGTCATCAGCATTAGCGTATGACTTGTGACCTAATACATGCTGGGTGATGTCAGAGCGACCTTGACCTTTGACCTCTAATCAGTTCAGCCATAGTTGACATTTGTACCGAAATGGAAGGAATGACCTCCAGTCCCTTAAATATTCATGAGAATGAAATGGATCGCAGAGAAATTGACCTTTGACCTTTCAGATGAGCAACGTCAGGGTGTCATGCCTCGTTATCGTCTTGTCCCTCGGCGCCCCGCCGGCACGAGCGGGGCAGAGTGGGCGTGTTCCCAGAGCCCCATTTGCCGCTGATGGTCACGGTCACTTCAGACGTCATCGAAGAACCGTCCAATCAGTTCATTCCCGGAGATCATCAGCGCACCCGTCTGTCCAGAGGAAGAGGAGCCTCCCTCACCCAAGTATCATGGAGCGTGGTCCTCACGGTGGAGCAGACGCAGCATCTGCTGCAACTGTCTGGTCACCTGGAGGCTGACGTGAGGGGCGGCTCCTCAGCAGCTCACCTGCTTGCATGTCACCGGCTGAAGGAGAGTTTTTGAGTAATGGGATGATCAGAGGAGCACCGTGCTTCGTGGTCTTATGAAACAGAAACACTGAGATACAGTTTCATTCATCACAGGAACGCTGCAAACTAACAGGTGACAAAATATGAATGAATGAATGAATGAATGTTCAGGCAGAGAGAAGAAGCCTCAGCAGATGCTGCCTGAGCCTCAAGGCTGCTGGAGGTTTCCTGACCTGCTGATGAGGTGTGAGAACACTGGACAACAAACACCACCTTCACGGCATCCGTATCCTGTTCAACCGTAACTCAACTATCTACAGTCTCATGCGACGTTTGTGGAGCCGAAAACCCAGAAACTGCCGAGCAGTGGAGGAACACCTGGCACAAATCTGAGGAGGACAAATCTGTCTTCACACTTCAGCTCCGAGGAGTCAAGTATGTCTGATGTTATTGCAAATGTGTGTGTTTCTCATAAAGTCTGACTCAACAACCGATAATATCAGTTTTACTGCTGTTATTGAGGAGGCTGAGATCAGCGTCAGCAGACCTTCTCCACCTCCCGAGGAGAGGTGCAGCAGAAGCTGGGCAGTGGTGTTCAGCAGTGATGACCTCATCACCAGGGACTTATTATTGTTCTTCATCGCAGACATTCAACCATGTCTGCCGTCACGTCTTTCACGTCCACAGCTTTCACATCCTGAGCTGAGATGTGGAAGCTTCTCCACTCAGAGGAACACAATATGTCCTTCATGAGGTCAAACACACATTCAGATCTGCGGGGTTTCTAACCAAATGACGTCACCGCGTCGTCTTCGGCGGGGAAACTTCCTACTGAATCTTATTAAAATGTTTCTGCTGAAACTAAAACGTCTTCATGACCTCGGCGATCAACCCGTTGTTCTTTTTACGGTCCACCGGCTCCGTGGACCGCGGCCGTGACGTCACGCCGCAGCCGTGACGTCACGGCCGCGCGCGCATGCAGAAGTGAGTAATCGATCCCCGCTCGCGGGAGCGCCAGTGTTTTCCTCCCTCCGCCAGGCTCCTCCATGGCGCCGTGATGTCGCTGGTTGACGCGGAGACATCGTAGCCTTCTGACCGCCTGACGGAACCTTCTCTGCCGCGTTTGCTTGTGCCGGTTCCCCCCGCCGCCGCCCGCCCCGGAGCCGCCATGACCGTGGAACAGAACGTCCTGCAGCAGCACTCCCAGAAGGTACGCGAGCCCCGCTGCCGCGCTGGCTGGCTAGCGGGCTAGCTTTAGCCGTGGCGCGGCACGCGTCTGCGGGTGTCGCCCCCGTGACCGCGGCCACCTCCCCGGGCAGTTCTGTCGACCACGACCTGCTGGTCATGAAGGTGGCCGGCGGTAATCCGCCTTAACTAGTCGTGTAACGAGTCCCGAGGAGCGAGGAGAGGCCCACAGCGCCGCCGCTACCGCGGCGCTGCCCCGGCTAATGTTTTGCTAGCTGTCAGCTAAAGTTAGCAAACAGTAGCGCGCCAGGCTACGTTCAGCCTCGAAGCGGTTATGTCATGATGGACGCGGCTCTGACGTAACGACGCGGACGCAACGTTTAGCCTGTTAGCTGCACGCTAGCATCCGGAGCTAAAGGAGCCGCCAAAGGAGGTAAACAAGGCCGAGCGGTGGACGGACTCTACGCCAGCAGCGTAAACTCTTAGTGAATCTGCGACGACGCACACAAGTGGTGTCGGTTACTCTGGAAGGAGCGTGGTGGTGGTGGGGTTGTTGTTGTTGTTGAGCGCGTGTGTGTGCGTGTGTGATGGAACCCCGCTGACGACTCTGACGCTAATGACAAGGGGGGGAAAAAA
>CAAKHG010050791.1:6174-16832 GCA_901007715.1 Dactylopterus volitans
TGCAGGTGTCTCCAGATTTTTCTATGTGTCTCCAGGTGTTTCCAGGTGTCTCCGGGTATTTCCAGGTTTCTCCAGGTGTCTCCAGGTGTCTCCAGGTGTCTCCAGGTGTCTCCAGATGTCTCCAGGTGTTTCCAGGTGTCTCCAGGTGTTTCTCCAGGTGTCTCCAGATGTTTCCAGATGTCTCCAGGTGTCTCCAGGTGTCTCAGGGTGTCTCAGGGTGTCTCCAGATGTCTCCAGGTGTGTCCAGGTGTTTTCAGGTGTCTCCAGATGTCTCCAGGTGTTTCCAGGTGTCTCCAGATGTCTCCAGGTGTCTCCAGGTGTTTCCAGGTGTCTCCAGGTGTCTCCAGGCCCCGTTCACACGACAACACTCAGTTTATTTTTCATTTGCCGTTTTCAGACAGTTCCACGAGCGGACGGCGGCATTTCCTGACAAACGTGACGATGTAGTTCACCCGCTGGGCCAGCAGGTGGCGGTGCCACGCACGCATGGCGTCCACAACAAGGCATTTGCGTGGACCGGCGATGAGGTAGGTGACACCTTGTCCTTCGCGAGCAGCAGCTAAACAAACACACACACACACACACACACACACACACACACACACACACACACACACACACACACACACACACACACACACACACACACAGAAAACAACTGGGGGTTGATGGGGAGGGAGGCGGTTAGCGAACCGGTGAGGTGAGAGTGGAAGGGTGGAGAGGGTCTTGTCTCAACCGCCATTGGTTGAAGACGGAGCATGAGACACACCTGTGAGCGCCAGAGGCTAAGGAGATTGGCTGCAACCTGAAAATTACACCTGTGGGGGAAAAGGGGAGGGGAAGGGGGGGTCAGGCTACATGTAAACCAAGCCCTTTACAAATTCTGCCTCTGTCGTCTTGAGGAGCTTAACCGCCTGACATCGCCGACGAGAGCTCCTGGAAAAAAACAGAAATCACAAGTTTGGGCAGCAGGAAGATAGCGAGGCAGCGCCGACTGTCAGGTTTCGCTTCAGGCTCTACCTGTGACTGCATCTGCCCGAACGGGATGGCGTTTCTTTCTCCTGCAGAGGTCGACTATCCTTCAGCAAGAGCAGGAAAGAGGAGGACTAGCCAGCGAGGCGTCAGGAGCCCTCATACAATGATGCCTCTTGTGTTGGGTTTCTGGCTCTGCGACCACACCTGGGAGACGCCGGTAAATTCACAAATGTGATCCCTTCTTTGTCTTTGTTCGTTTTGAGGCTTGAGCTTCCGCCACAACCTGTTGCTTGGTGTAGCTAAAACTTTAAGGACGTCGGTTCATCGGCTGAGATCAGGAAATGAAACGAGCCAGGTCGTCGCACGAAGCCCTCAGCGACTGCGCGGCAATATAGGAGGGTCGAGGTAGTTTCGATGGGAAGCGAAAATAACGTGTATCAAATTCCAGCTCCATTTAACCAGAAAGAAAGACGAGGAAACAATAGAGGCCAACGCTCATTCCTAAACTGGATAGACCAGTTGGGGCAGGTAAAGGCAAAGTGCCAGACTTGTCAAAGGATATGAGGACAGAAGCTGACTCTTTCTCTTAGAGCATGAAATGTTCTTTTACACGCAGTCATCCTCTAAATGGCGGTATGGGACAGCGTCATGATAATAGCGGCAGACCAGCTGTAACTTTCCTCTGCAACCTGTTGACCCGTGAAGCTGAGCTTATCTTTTCGGGTTATCTGCTGCTCTCTTCGTTTTTAAACTTTAGATCTCACTCGAAGTGCTTTTGTTGGAAAAAAAAAAAAAGAGGAGGCCTGTTATTAGGTGAGTGTGTGGGATGTAAAATGTCTGCTCATCCATTTTCCTCGTCGTTCTGGAGTGATTTCCAGTTACGACAGAGTGCAGGGTCGGCTTTATTAGAGTAGGTAATTATCTCGCTGAAGCAGATTTGTATTATTCAGACACTTTGAAGCTATTTTAAAGCCGCTGAGTGTCTGTGAAGTCTGGGACGGAAGAGGGAAAACGGAGGTAAAATGTCGACCTCGTACTGTACAGCGGCGACTGCAGAGCGAGGTGGAGGATCGTGATTGGTGGAAGAGAAACATTTGTTCATTTCTCTCACATACCTGGGCAGCTATGGGTCACATGAGTGGCTGTCACTCTGCCAGTGACGGTGAGCGGAGAGGTCTAATGAGCAGAGGGAACGGTGACCCGCAGGGTCAGAGGTCGCTGCTGCACTCTGATTCCGCTGAGACGGTGAATGACTCTGCATTATGGGTCGTGGCCATTTTAAAAAGTTAGCACTATGCTATATGAGGAAGCTAATCACCTTCCTCATCTAGTTCTAAGGCACAGTGGTTAGGATGACTTCTCTGGTTCACTAATATCTAACATTTAACAAGTGATTCCTACTTTTCTTTAAGGATTTGCTGTATTTGCAATGTTCAGAAAATATCAGCTAAAACAATCAGTCTGATAATAACAGAATTTGTTGAATAATTCAGCCCGTCGAATAGAAAGGTGAGAGAACACTGAGAATTTAAAAGGCTGCTTTAAAACACAACCAAGTAACTGCATGGGTGCACAGAAGTATACGGAGGCTGCACTTCAGCGGTCCAGCAGCCCGCTCAGGCGGCACCAAGATAAGGCCCATGCTTAAATAAGGTTTTGAGTGTCCCGCCATTGTTTCCTCACAAAGACAGCCACTATTGATTAAGGGCCAGGCCAGTTTACCCATCGGGCTGTTCACTTCACAGCGGAGTCACATTCCAGCACAGGGGGGCAGTTACCTGATCACGCCTCACCTCCCGCAGGCAGTGAGCGTGGGCAGCTGCAGGCGGATAACCCAGACTAGAGGCAGATGAGGAAGTGTTTGGACAGAGCGTGAGGAAGTTTGTTGGGGCGTAGATGCTGGACAGGACCAACGGTTGACTCAGGTACTGTGAATTTCTGGTTTCAGCCAGCTTGAATTTTCTGATCTAATCTTTTTTTCACCCTTTGTTTCTCCCTCTCTCCTTCTTCTCTTCCTCAGAGGGCCTGAAGCGCTGGTTTATAATGCTGATCATTAACTAAATAGAGTCTGGGAGAGCAGGTTTGCTTGGCTGTCTCATTTCATGGGGCCTGACTGACCGGGAGGAAGACGCCGTGTTCTCAGGCAGCGGGCTGGAAATTCAAGATCTTTTCTTTTTCAGCCCCCTCCCTCTGAACGTTCTCACCTGCTCTGGTTTTGTTGTATTCTCTCCTTGGGGTACCTTTCAGGACGGTAAGGTTACAGGTGCGTTCTCCATTTTCCTCTCAACCTGACCTCTTCTCCCTCCCTCTTCACCACTCCCCACCCCCGGCGCCCTCGTGTTCCAATTCTTTTGCATCGCTTGCAGGATGGCTGCAATCCTCTCTTTTTTCATTTGGGTCTCTGTTCAGAGAGAAATGTAATCAAAAACATTTTTAAGGAACAACGCTTCCTTTGAACTGTAGCAAGAAAATCTCTTGTCAAACCTTTGTCAAAGGGAGGAGGACTCATTGACAGCCATTAACTGTGTGTTAATGCCACTACAATTAAAGAATAATGGGGTGTCTAGCTGAAATACTTTTTAAATACGAGAGTGGTGTCTTCTTAAGATGTCTTCACGCGGTGTACCTATGAACGACAGGCGTTTTTCGGCCGCTACAGTGACCTTCTGCGTACGCGCTGCTGGCTCAGGTCGGGCTGAGCAGCATTCCATCAGCCTTTCATCACCGCTCAAACACAAAGGCGACGGCCTCAGCGGTCCACCAATGGAAAACACAGGGAAAAAAAAAAGTCTCCTCTATTCCATCAAATGTGAAAGGGGCTCAAACACAGATTTAACACAATATGCTGCAACATAATAACGCTCCTCTGATCCAGTGACGCGATGCAATCTTCTCTCTGTGGAATTTTTTTGTTGTTTTGTTTTGAGTAGATGTGCCCACTGTTTTTTGGAATTAATAAGGGCAATGTGTTGTGTGAAGATCTGCCTTCCCGTCCTCGTCGGGCCATAGATTTAGACTAGTCAGAACAGGTTTGGGCAATCATTAACAACCACTGTTGGCCCAGTGGTCTGTAACAGCGGGTTTAAGCTGAAAACCCTGAGCACAACAATGGCTCAGCGCTCAGACAGTGGAGACCAGGACGAGTTTACCGTCCCACCCTAAACAGCTTGGTATTAAAAGTCTCTGAAACCACACTGACTGTTAGAATCATCAGAAAGCCGTTGCATTGTGTGTTTGGGTGATTATCTCCATCTTACGAGGCAGCATTGGACTTCAACACTTCTAATACTGCCTGGTAATGATGATGATGGTCGTCCGCTGGCCGCCCACCGACCCCAGCCGGACAGCTACCAGACCGCACTGACACTTTAGTGGTGTTCGCTCAAGCAGCGACATAAATGGCTCCCAGGATCCATCTTACCTGACAGTGCTGGATTGTACGACTGTTGTTCTAACACTGTCTGGTAACGATGTTTTCTGGGTGGCTGAAACCCTGCAGCAGGTCATTCTACCGCTTCCCATCTGTGGGAATGGTTGTACCACCAAATGTTCCCCTTTAAAAACAGAGCCGCTGAAATCCAACCAGACTCCTTTGATAATGTCATTGAAGGGCAATTCAGAGATCTTCAGGAGCGCGATCAGGACTCTCGTCTCGTGATTACAATAATTGCAGGAGTGTATTTTGTGTGGCATGTTTTCTCTGTATAGATGTGGCTCAGTCCAAAACAAAAAGTAAGACAGACACTGAATAGGCCTAAAGGATTCCCATGGATAATGTGAAAGAGTGGCTCTTTTATGCAGTAGTGCTTTGCCTCTTAACTCCCTTCCTCGTCCTTTTTGTTTAACTTTTATGTCAACCTCACCCCACCCACCGTGAAGAATAGCAGGCTGTTGATGGTTCCACCGGTCTTTCAGGGCCCCATTTCCTTGTTCCCTCCCCCTGAGCAGCATCGGTCTGTGGCAGTGATTGGTCCAACTAGCCTTACCTGCGTGGCACATCCTGAAACTGACATATGAGCTCAGCAAAAAAGAAAAAAAAGTAAAAGAAAAAAAAAGCCAAACAAAAACTGCCGACTGCGGTGGCTGCCTTCCAGCGCCGCAAACCAACCAATCCAATGACAATTTATCAAGCAAAAACAGGCATTTAAGCGATACTTGAGAGACAGAAGTGTGAACTTAATGGGTAAAGCCTTCAAACAGTCATCAGAAAAGAAGGCAAATAACTGACATGGAGCAAGCAGAAAGCTGGTGTTTGTTTAAGGAGGGAGAATATCTGGCCACACCTTTATTTGCCTTCCTTCAAGCTGCTTTTTTTCCCCCCTCCAGTTGCCCCCTTTTCTTTGTGCTGTCGTCATATGTAATGTAATAATGAGGGACGATTGGAGCAGACTATATCACCAACATACTTTGCTTTTCTTTGCTCTCCT
The DNA here is from genome assembly GCA_901007715.1 of Dactylopterus volitans. Classification (NCBI taxonomy): domain Eukaryota; kingdom Metazoa; phylum Chordata; class Actinopteri; order Syngnathiformes; family Dactylopteridae; genus Dactylopterus; species Dactylopterus volitans. The sequence goes on from CAAKHG010050791.1 coordinate 11,577, forward strand.
CTTTGGCTTTCTCCTTTCTGCATGCATGAATGAGTGACGGTGGTGTGTTCAGAAGCGCTGACGGCAACAAAAGAGGAAGCACTTATTCAGCCTGTTCTCTACTGCCCTGCTCAGCTTCTTGTTCCTCTCTGCACAGGTGAAAGGTCAGAGGTCGTCCTTCCAGCCTGTTGATAGGCGTCTTACCAGACATGGTTAGATGTAATTACTGGTGTCTAATACTGTCTGGTAATGCCGTCCATTAAACGGCGTTACCTTCCGCTCTCTTGCCTCTCGCTCTTTGCGCATCTTGCGTGTCAGTGCATTAACACATTAACACAGGGGCACATTAACACATTAATAGTGGTGGACTGATGATGAGTATGGAACTGTGATACCTGCACTGCATGACTGAACCCACTTTCGTGGGTTCCCTCCATGTGACCTCAAGTCACAGAGTTTCTCTGCTGAGCTGTAAGTGCAAGAGCTCTCTACTCCGCAACATTGTGTTGGCTATGTTGTAAATGAGCCATAAGCAGCAATGTGAATGTAAAAATGTATCATAAAGCACTTTTTAAACTTGTACCAGCTAAAAGACCTGCATTCTCCCTCTCACTGTTACTCATTCTCCTTTAGGAACTTGGCTGTTCTCCAGGTACAGTAGAACAATGTCATTAACTACCTTGGGCATTCTGTAACCTGAAATGAAGGTTTAAATAAAGTGAGGTGAATCTGAAATGTCTCTCCTGTTGGCTCCTGTTTTTGAACACGTTTAAAGAGTCTCTTTCTTTACAGTTTATTGAGGTCTTATGGCCATTTATCGCAGCTCCTCTGGTCATTGTGAGCCCTTCCCTCAGCAGGACCGGAATGCCGAGTCCCAGTCAGGTGTGGATCAGGTTACCACGGAACAGAGCTTCCTTTTAAATGTCTCCCTTTACCCATGTCAACCCCCCCTCCCATAAGCTAAGGCCTCATTGTGGCCCACCGAATATAGTGGCAGAATATAGTGGGCGAGCCTGATAAACGGAGACAATCCAGCCACGTTTTGAAGCTGCTTTTCCCCACTGAAATCCATGCACTCACTGTACTGTATGTGGTAAAAGCTGGACACTTAGAGGACACAGTGTGTTGCTGTGTCTCTGCTCTCACAGCAACCAGGACAAAGCCAATAGCATGGCTGTGGTGTTAAATCAAGCTTGTTAGCTCAGGGGAAAAGGTGACTGGATAAACGCAGCTCTGATTTTTATCAGCTGAAACACAAACACAAAAACCATTTAGCAGTTTAGCATAAAAGGCCTAAAGGCTTATTGATTTCCCATGCTGGGAGGTTAGGGAAGAGGGGAGGGGGGCATGACTAGGCAGAGGAGCGAGCTTTAATCCTCCCCATACTCGAATGAGTTATTTCATTCTGACTTTAGAAGATTGCCACAGTAAAATAAAATCTGGCCTTTTAGCAGTGAAAATGTGTTTGTTAGCATCAATAGCTGCCCATTACCAAGCTACCAAATGACCAACAGAAGTTGCTGCTGCTTTTCAGGTTGTATTAGGCGGCTTGTTCACAGAAATGGGAAGAACTGAATGCTTCTGTATGGAGTGAGTAGAGCGGTGAATTTTCTAAATTTGATCTTCCAAGTCATCATGATATCACAAATCAAAACACAGCCACTGTTTGTTCCAGTAGACACAGACAGCTGGCACTGATCCCAGGCCTGAGATGAAAACTATTTAATCCGCCATGTATCTGTGCAGCTTCAACGTGGACACACGGTTCACCAGGTTAGTCTTTATATTCAAGCCGTCATGATGCGTTGTCACAGGTTAGTGTGTCAACAACAGATCGCAAAAGTGTGACAGAGTGTGAAGTGTGTGTTTTATGGGTCTTAATGCACCAAATTCAGACTCAGTATGAAGTTTAGGATTTTGCTTAAAATATGCCGAAGAGAAAAAAAAATCTCAATGATATGAATGATAAAACAATGTACTAATAAATGCTATAAGTGCTAAACAAACCATTCACCCACATTTTTTGATGTTCTGATAAGCACAGTAAATAAATGTGCCATTTTTTTCAAAAAGGCAAAGTCGTCCAAGAAGCTGACACAGACCCATGATTGACCTACCATGTCACAGCAGTCACACTAGTAGTATTTAATTCAATAGTATTACATGCAAACATATATTTCAAACTCCCACAAATTGTCTGTAATTATTTACTTTGAGATGCCCGCATATCGCAGTGCAGTAAACAATATGAAATAACCACTGGTAGCAGGAATGTAATTAGCTACCTCCAACCTTGTGATGTCACAGCAGCGAATCACATTCCTGCCTGGCGGAGAGCCTGCAGAGGATTCCTGCGCTGGTCTGTGCATGCTTGGTGCAGTCAGGCAAGATTCCTGCTCAACTGCTGTCTGTGACGAAGAAACAGGACTTCCAGAGCCAAGTTTGAGGTGGACCAGCAACACGACGCAGGCTTGTGACAAACACCCACAAACACACTGGCCAGCTGGAACCCCAAAAGTGTGCAGAGAGCCCATGGAAGAGTCTGTCAAAGACGAGCGTGTGGAATCATGGATTCATGCAGAAGCAGTCCTGTGATGCAGCTTGTCGTGGCCCTTGTAGCCAAAGGTTTGGTTGATTGCTTTGCTTTCAGGTGATTGGTCAATGACAAATTACTTACTTCCTCGTCGTCCTCCAAAGATCCATCAAACAACTTTTAAACTTAAGTTTTCATCCTAAAACTCCAGCCTTGTCCTTATCCATTTTCAGCCAGAATGCTTTGCTGAGGCTCACGTCCTCATCGCTCACTGGTGTCTTTTCGATTGTTTTTTTTTTTTTTTTTTTTTTTTTGTGGTTGGTCGTAATAGGTCAACACCACAGGAAGTAAATTAAGGTATATCATTTGTCTTCCAGTGATTTTTTTTTTTTTTTTGGCAGCCAAAGTTAGTGAATGTTTTTTGACACGTTCATTTATGATCAGAATCAGAATCAGAATCAGAATCAGAATGATGATCTCTACACTAAGCTGAGCGACAAACATTGCATTCCTGTGTCAATGTCAATGTCAATAAAAGTCAGCTTGTGTTCACCAACTAAGTGCTTTGAATGTGAATCTGTAGCTTCAGAAAAAGTTTGGCTTGGACCGGCGGTAACTTAAACAGCATTTTCCTGCTTGTTTGTTACAATAAAAATATTAATAATGCAACACTCACCACTGGGACACAGCCCCAATCACTATTATTATATTTAATATAGCAGACATACTAGCAAACATCACAGGCATTTATTTCAATGAAAATATTTGAGATTTACTTTAAACTATAAACATTTTATTTGAACCTCCCATTGTCAACACCAAAGTAAAGTATTTGAGTTAAAAGTTGTTGCATTCCTGAACCACCCGAGTCAGTTAGCTTCTCTAATAGCCGTGTTATAAGAGGTAGAAGAAAAACACTCAGTTAGAATCGTGTGAAATTCCATTTTGAATTAGTTATTTAGTGTGATTCTTTTTATTTAGTCCTGTCCTTGTCTAAGTCTGCTGCTGCCACGTGAGTCATTTTGCACCACGAAACAAATTGGCATTCCTGTTGTGTCCGGAGGGTGGAACCAACATGCTGCATGACGTAAATCCACCAGTTTGCCATCCAAGCACATCACACGCTCCAAACGAGGGTCGTGGATGTTTCTCTGCTCTTGCAGGCTTATCTAGGTGGGATTGAAGCAGCCATAGCTGAGTTTTACGGTTAAGTTTTCCCAGCTTCGCAAGTTTATGCTGACACATCATTACTAAAAGGAGGTTGAATATGTGAACATAAACCAAACAAACATACAGTATATACACCAATCAGCCTGGATTATACTGACAGGTGTCCCTAATATTTTGCCCCACCTAATACACGAGTCTCATCATCTCATCTCATTGTCTTCCGCTTATTCTGGTTACGGGTCACAGTCGTGCTGGAGACGATCCCAGCTGACAAGGGTCCACCCTGGACGAGTGGCCAGCTCATGGCAGGGCCACATGAAGGACAGACAACCACTCACACTCGCACCACACCTACGGACAATTTAGAGGAGCCAGTTAACCTCAGCATGCTTTTGGAGGTGGGGAGAAGCCGGAGTACCCGGAGAGAACCCACGCAGACACGGGGAGGAAGCCGGAGTACCCGGAGAGAACCCACGCAGACATGGGGGAGAGCATGCAAACTCCACATAGAAAGATCCCAGGCCGGGAATCGAACCTGCGACCTTCTTGCTATGAGGCAAAAATACTAACCACCGCACCACTGTGTTGCCCACACATGAGTAGGATGACCAAAATATTAGGGACACCTCTCAGTATAACCCAGTGCAGTTCAACAGCATCACAAATTACATTTACAATTCATCAGTTTATTGAGAAGGTATTTCAGGACTGTTGCATTATATTCTTAACATGCAGTGGTCATAATGTCATGGCTGATCAGTCCATATTTACAGTATATAAAATCATGAAAAACCAATGCATGCATCCAACCGAATAATTTTTGTCAAAAAATGTCACAAAGTATTTCTACGTTTCTGTATTTTACAGAATCTACATATGCTTAGTTTGTTCATGATATTGATTCATCTCGTGAGAATTAAACACAAAAGCATCATAATGAAGATATCTATATAGTCTGTATAGTAGTGAATGCAGTGAGTGCATCCGGTTGACATTGCAATTCAAATTACATTGGTTATACGCATAGCAATACATTGTTTATTGTGACCGGGGGTTACTGGAATATAGGTCAGGCTGTAACAATGACACCATGTGTTTGATTTTTCATGCACCTCAGGATACCTGCTGAGATGAGGGTCAAGATTTTGCAGGTGCATTTTCACATGCCAAAATCTGTCTTGATGAAACCTGATATCCTGGTCTCACCATGCTGCGTTTGCTGTCAGTGAGAATGTAATTCTGTAAGGAAATCGTGAATAGCAGGTGAGACAGAAACCTCTATTGAGTCGAGCTTCTCTACACATCGTAACTTAACTCCACTCTTTCCACTTTAACACCCTGACGAGGAGAATCTCTCCAAATAATAGGTTGTGTAGGGACACCATTGCTGCAGGCTGCATCCATGTAATTGCTGAGCACTTCCTGATGCAGGAGGCAGTTGAGACGTCATGGGAATGGGCGAGGCTCTGAAGACACAGACAAATGCACACACACACACACACACTTGTTTTCATTCACACGCGCAAGCCGCAGTCAAGTTTGCACATAGTCATGCATTCTTTGTTAGTTTAAGT
>CAAKHG010050792.1:19546-31668 GCA_901007715.1 Dactylopterus volitans
GCTGGTGGCGTTCAGACTTCTCTTAAGGAGTCGCCAGCCAAGCACCGCCCCTCTCAGTCCACACACGGGTTCCTGCGTCCTGGTCCAGCAGACGGGCGTTGACGGCTGACCAGGCGGCAGAGTGATGGATCACGCGCCAACTCGGGCGCCACACAGCAGCGTCCCGGCCCCGCGTGGCGGCGCCGAACATTTAACGGAGGACTGGGCCGCCTCGCCGCCTGCAGGCGAGGAGTTCAGACGATTAAGCTGGGAAATCGCAGCTGCTCAGGAGACGCGGAGCACGTTTCCATGGATTCACCAGCACGCCGCCGCCCACCGCCGCCTTCATCACTTCGTCCTGTCAGATCTCGCTGTGAAGTTTTGTCTTTTAAATTGCTTTCTTTTAAAGTGTTTAGCGAGGCCCTGTGACCTTTGACCTTTGACCACCAAGACGTGCAGACGTGTTGCCTTAGGCGGATCCAGGTGGACGGAGCCGCTCACGCTGCCAGTGACCTTTGACCTGTAACCAAAGTTACAGGAGACCTGGAGACGGAGGTGGCAGTGTTGTGATGGGTGACCCTGAGTTGACCCTGAGATGACCCTGAGATGACCTCTGCCCATTCTGCTGCATATTATCATCATCAAAACTCTCTGATCTCGTTACCTGCTGAATTACATCACGAGAGATTAACCACAATTACTGTGATATGAAACGTTCATAATGAAGCAGCGACTGATCCGCGCGCGCACACACACACACTCCTCAAACGCCTTGGTGTGTGTGTGTTGCGTCCTACTAAGCGCAGCCATCTACCGCCGCCAGGCTTTATAAAACATCAGCAAGCCGCCTCGAAGCCGGAGGAAGGGAACGCCGGCGCCGGAGTCGTGGGTGAACGCGAGCGGAACAATCCATCGAGAGCGTCATGGCGGGGACGCTCGTCCCGGAGCCGGGAAGTTCCCGGCGACACCTCGCAGCCCCGCAGCTCTTGCGGGAAAACCGCCACGTTTCCGCCGCCGCTTCCTGCCACCGCATTAAAAGACGGCGGCCGACAGAGCGTCGCAGTCACGGTGGAAATCAAACATCTGGAGGACAGGAAGCCGGGTGGCGCCGCAGCACCGCCACTTCGTTAGAATGAAATTAAGGGTTCGTTTTATCAGTAGCAGAGTAAATGTCAACGAGAGGAATGATTTCAAGGTGAAAACAACAACAAACGCCCGTGGCAGCAAAGTAAAAACTAAACGCTCCGCTCAGCGGCGGAAGCAGACGGGCAGGTGCCGAGGCCGCAAGCACCGGCTGACATTTCTGCTTGATTGTTTCAGCACGGAGACGAGGACGCGAGCCTGGAGACCAGGACGCGAGCCTGGAGACGAGGACAGGAGGACGCGAGCCTGGAGACGAGGACGCGAGCCTGGAGACCAGGACGCGAGCCTGGAGACCAGGACGCGAGCCTGGAGACGAGGACAGGAGGACGCGAGCCTGGAGACGAGGACGCGAGCCTGGAGACGAGGACGCGAGCCTGGAGACGAGGACGCGAGCCTGGAGACGAGGACGCAAGTCTGGAGACCAGGACGCGAGCCTGGAGACCAGAACGCGAGCCTGGAGACCAGGACGAGAGCCTGGAGACGAGGACAGGAGGACGCGAGTCTGGAGACGAGGACGCGAGTCTGGAGACCAGGACGAGAGCCTGGAGACGAGGACAGGAGGACGCGAGTCTGGAGACGAGGACGCGAGTCTGGAGACCAGAACGCGAGCCTGGAGACGAGGACGCGAGTCTGGAGACGAGGACGCGAGCCTGGAGACGAGGACGCGAGCCTGGAGACGAGGATGCGAGGACGCGAGCCCGGAGACGAGGACGCGAGGACGCGAGCCTGGAGACGAGGACGCGAGGACGCGAGCCCGGAGACGAGGACGCGAGCCCGGAGACGAGGACGCGAGCCCGGAGACGAGGACGCGAGCCTGGAGACGAGGACGCGAGCCTGGAGACGAGGACGCGAGGACGCGAGCCTGGAGCCGGCGCAGGTCTCCACCACCGCTCGTCTGTCCTCATTCGCAGCCCGACATCTGCCAGCCAATCGGGTTGCAGCTATCACCGTTTCATCCTATCCGACGTTTGGCTGAGCGAGTGACTTATGAGCACAGACATGACCTTTGACCTTGCAATCAGTTCATCCTGTAGTCCAAGCGGAGGTTTGACATTGTCTCCAGACGGTCCTCCAGAGCGTCATGTTCACAAGTTAAGACAGATGTGAGGTCACAGCGACCTTTGACCTTCCCAATTTAAAACTCAATCAATAGAACTTCTCTCCTGTTCCTGAGAATCTCACGATAACAAGTTGAGACAGGCGTGGTGTCTCAGGCACCTTGACCTTTGACCTTCCAATCAGTTCATCCTGGTGTACATTTGCCTCAAATCTCAAAGTTTCCTCCAGAACGTCACATTTAACTGGACTGGGCTCCGTCCACGTCGCTGTGGCCACGACCTTTGACCCCTGACCATCAAAGCTGAAGAATCATTGAGCTGAGTTGATTCTTGTTTACAGGAATGCTGCGGGTCACATGTTGACCTTTGACCTTAGAGATACTTAATATTATTTCATCTTTTGTGATTAATTTAGATATTTGTGTGCAGATTTAAAAAACGGACATAATCAGTGTGAGAGACGACGAGTGTGAGGGCCAAGAGTTGTTTCGTGAGGTCACGGTGACCTTTGACCGTTGGACCTGGTCTTCCTCAGAAGTGACCGCTCTCAGGCGTGGTCTTCCTCAGGCGTGACCTTCCTCAGGCGTGACTTTCCTCAGGCAAGTGACCTTCCTCAGGCGTGGTCTTCCTCAGGCGTGACCTTCCTCAGGCGTGACCTTCCTCAGGCGTGGTCTTCCTCAGGCGTGACCTTCCTCAGGCGTGGTCTTCCTCAGGCGTGGTCTTCCTGAGGCGTGACCTTCCTCAGGCGTGGTCTTCCTCAGGTGTGACCTTTCTCAGGCGTGGTCTTCCTCGGATGTGGTCTTCCTCAGATGTGGTCATCCTCAGGCGTGGTCTTCCTCAGGCGTGACCTTCCTCAGGCGTGACCTTCCTGAGGCGTGACGTTCCTGAGGCGTGACCTTCCTGAGGCGTGACCTTCCTCAGGCGTCGTCTTCCTCAGGCGTCGTCTTCCTCAGGCGTGACCTTCCTCAGGCGTGACCTTCCTCAGGCGTGACCTTCCTCAGGCGTGGTCTTCCTCAGGCGTGACCTTCCTCAGGCGTGACCTTCCTCAGGCGTGACCTTCCTCAGGCGTGACCTTCCTCAGGCGTGACCTTCCTCAGGCGTGACCTTCCTCAGGCGTGACCTTCCTCAGGCGTGACCTTCCTCAGGCGTGACCTTCCTCAGGCGTGGTCTTCCTCAGGCGTGACCTTCCTCAGGCGTGACCTTCCTCAGGCGTGACCTTCCTCAGGCGTGGTCTTCCTCAGGTGTGACCACAGTCGCCGTGGAAACAGTCTGAGCACAGCTGTGACGATGATTGCGTCGCCGGATTAATTAACTGGATGATTTAGCGGCAGGTATATTGGAAACGGATTAAATCTTGATTGTGGACATCCGGGGTCCCGCCCTGCGCACGCTGAGAATCGCCGCCTGGAGTTTTACTGCAGCAGTTTCAATTTATTTGATTTATCGTTGACCATCTGAAGACGCCATCTCGGGCCGCCTCTAACGCGTTCATGGATTAAACTATTAACTGGGATAATTAGCGGCAGACTGACTAATAATCAGAGTCATTAGCCGGGAGCCTCCGCAGAGATCGACTGCAGGAAGAGACAAAGATCCTCTGGAGTCTGGAACGTTCGGGCCCACGAGGTCAAACGGTGATCAGGACATGGCAGGCTGCTTTCACTCGTTAGTGAACGTGTCAAACTCTTGATGATCCTTGTACCGTCCTGGGTGAATCGTGTTTCCATAGAAACGGGTTTAGACTTAAAATTAGGACTTGAGCTGTTTTAGCCTCGTCCAGCCACTCAGACTTAATCAGCACGTCGACCGTAATAAGACACGCCCCCTTACAAACAGGAAACCGAAAAAAATTAGAAATTCCACTACATGCAATATTAAGTTTGCATCTAACTACAAATAACATGTTTCCTTCATTTGTTAAATCATCCTCATTCAGCTGATTTTACTATAACGGTTGTTTGATCCCATTGGCTTCCTCCCCGCCGAGCTTACTTCCCAGCCAATCATCATCCTCCTCACAGCACGCCGCCGCTCAGCGTTAACTGCAGCTACCATGACAACCGCGACATCACAACCGAGCGGTCAGGCTTTTGGGGTGACGTTTTCGTGGACAGCTGCAAACAGGATCACAGAACATCTGCCGAAACAGACGTCATTCACATGCTGGACAGCACAACAGCTGATTTCGAGGGGGGAGGAGTTTATCTGAGGTCTCATGGCAAAGAGGCGGGGTCACAGACATGAACAAAAACGGCAACACGACAGCTGCGTTTTAGCTGATAAGCCCCGCCTCCTCCATGTTAGTAGGCGGGACTTTGACTAAACTAAAATACCAACTTCATGTCTTTTTTCCTGACACTGATGTTTGTTGGGAGTGTTCATTTTTCTGATAATGATTTTAATTTGATGATCTGATGATGGCTTTAATTTGATGCTCTAAAAGTGGGCGTGGCCTCATGACTGACAGCTGCTCTGAGTGACATCCAGGAAGTGGTGGAGGCGTTTACAGACGTCTGTTTAGGAATCCTACATGAGAGAGTGGAGAGGACGCGGAACACTGACTTTCTATAACTGTTACTGCTGTGAACTGTAAAATGGGTCGGTTGAGAATGAGGTGGGCGGGTCGGTTTATGCATCCTACATGAGAGCGTGAGCACGGCGACTCACCGGAACCACGGCGGACTCGGATGATCCGGCTCACTGATTCACTCCAGTCAGCCAATCTAAGCAACGGGTTAAACATTGCAGTAACACACTGGTGATGGTTATGTGGCTGATATATTTTACGCACATTATAATGATGATGATCATTTTGTGCATGCATTTATGCATTTTTGTGTACACTTTTTGCATTTTTATTCAGTTGGGTGTTTTTTGTTTCTATAGCCATTTAAAATATCCAATCCTTAGCCTGTTTCTAGTTTGCACAATTTGCATCTTTGCTGCATTTCTTGCCACGTTTATATTTGTAGGTAAACTTAGAAACAAAATAAGCAAAAATTGAGTACGCGGATGTTGTTCTACGTTTGGCATGTTTCCTTCTGCTCAGCCTGGGACTGATTTGAGCATTTTGCACCTTTGTTCCAGCTGTTCCAGCTGTTGTTGTTTGTCTTGGGGGGCAACAACGAGCACTTGGGTGAGTCCCTCAGACCAACCCGAGTCCATCCACGAACCCCGCTCACCGGCGCCACCGGAGACACCGCGGCCCCGCGCACGGACGCGCCCCTCCGCCGGCTCACCGCGCCGCCGCCGGCTCACCGCCTCATTTCCACTTTACCGGCCCCCGCGGGCCCTGCTAGCCTGCATGCTAACAGCTGACGGTCGGCCAATGTCGCTCGGCTAGGCGCTAACGGCTAGCAACGCCGCCAGCCGGCGTGCTAGCAGCTAACCATCGCCGCTAACGCCGCGTCCTCGCTCCCGGAAACGCCGCAGAGGGCGCGGGGCTGCGCCAGTGCCAGAGAGTCGGTGCTAAGCGAAGGCGCGAACCCGGAGGCGGTTTTATTTTGTTTCAATTTGAAGCCACGCCGGTGAAATGAGGAGCTACGGGGTGCTAGCAGCTAGCAAACCTACCAGCAACGTGATCCTGCTTCCGGTCGCTGGCGGGCGGCGCTTCCGCCGGGTCCCTGCGCCCGCCGGCCCACTTCCGGGTTTGGGGGCTTCAGCGCCTGCGAGACAAAAGCAGCAATAAATGAACGGAGGGATGTTTCCTGATGGGTTTGTGGAAGCATAACACTTAAATATCATTTAGCTCGTTCACGTAGCCCGATTGCGCCGAGCGATTTTAAAAAGAGGAATTAATTTCTTTTTAATAGAAAGAGGTTAAAAGCTCCCATAGACACCAAAACACTGTATTTGTACACAGTTTTACTGCTACCACTTATCTAGTTTCATTTCTTATTTTATTGCTGTTTTCAATTCAATTCAACTCAGTTACACTTTATTAATCCCCAGGGAGGACTCCCTCGGGGAAGTTAGCTTTCCGGCACACCATCAACACCAAATAGTAAAAAATGCAAGCTATTTATAAATAAGAATAAGAATAAAGCATAAAGAAATACAGTTTAAGAAAAATATAAAAGGAAGGAAGGAAGAATCAAAACATGTAACAAAGTCACCTGCAAAAAGAACCTCTTTGTGGTGAGCAGTGTGATTTCTCTTCTACACACACACACACACATATGTACGGTATATATTTATATATAAAATCCCAAATCAGGAGATGTCTCCAGTGAGCAGCAGTGTTGCCCTGGGTGACGGACACACAATGAATCATCTAATCAAGCTACAACTCAAACAATAAATCACTATTACGTTTGCTGTTAAAACAGTCTGCTGTGGATCCCTCCGCCTCTGAAGGTGGCTGCTGACGCGTTTCCCCTACTTGGATGATGAAACCCATCACCTGTGGTAAATTATTTTGTTTTGAATGTAGCTGATGATGTTGACTGTCAGCTTCTCCTGGGAGCCTGAGGACAGACGGCTGCCGAGGACTCAGCAGAGGAGCTGTGGATGCCCGGTGAGACTGCGAGGAGCCCAACTTATGCATCACCAGGGCTTTATTCCACTTCAGAGATATTATCTTCAGTGTTTCTGTGATCACGTGGACTTTTAGACACTTTAATGGTGTCTGACTGTTCTCTTGTTTTTCACAGAACAAACCCAGACACAAACGTAATATAGGTGCTGAACTTACATATAGAACGTATGTATGAAACCTGTCAGACATGGAAACAGTCTCATATATCTACATTTGTGCCCAGCACGTACTAATATGTCTGTTTGATGCATACTTTGTCATGTGTGTAGTAATATACAGGCAGTTGGACATTGGTGAAGTGACACCAGAAGTAATGAGATTACTTTGTAAAGACGCTACGTTGTTCCAGTTGAAACCTCTAGTGGCCGTTAGAGGAACTGCGTCAATGCTTGTGATTCCGCTTGATTAGGAAACCTGCGGTTGAGATTTACGGGATCAGTGACGGCGACGGGGGAAATCAAACGCCGCTGTGCTGCCGATGTTCCCGTCTATCGGGCTCCGAGTTCCCTCTGAAGTTTTTGTTTGTATGGTTGTGAGTTTCATATTCGTCAGAGACGCAACAAAGCCGCCGCGTGCAGGCAGACTAATTACACCTCAAAATAGGCTTTGAATGGCTCCAGCAGCTCTGTCAGAGGACGGGCTGATGGACGGCGCCGGCGAGGACGCCAGCGAAGACGCCGGCGGAGACGCCAGCGAAGACGCCGCAGTCAGATCAAATAGAGTCGCAGTACAAACGGGTTGCGAGCGGCGTCGCGGAGTCGGAGATGAAGCGGGCGGGAAGAGAACTCGGCGCCACTTTTCAAGGAGACGTGGCTGTTTTGTGATAAGAAGCTCGGCTTCTCCTTCAGGGCTTAATTAAAACTGGAATGGAAGACGCCATTATCAGACTGGCAGTCCGCCACCGCCACAGTTCCCATTATAACCACCCACGTTTCCACGGGAACCATCACAATATTAGGGATGCGCAGGGCTCATTTTTGGAATGAAATGAGCTCTCTGAGTTGCTACTTATGTTGACGCATCGGCGGAGTAAAAACTGTGATTTCATGTCTCTCAACCAGTGATTTCACAACCACGTCCATCCAGCACCGCAACCTGCTGCTGATTGGCTGGAAGAACCTCTCGCGGTTCCTTCCATCACCGTCTGCCACCATACATTTACATTTACAGACGTCTGTTAAGGAACCGCACAAAAAGTGGAGAGGACATGTAACACTAGCTTTCTATAACTGTTATTGCCTGTTTCAAACTGTAAAGATGAGTTTTTTAATGGTAAATTGATTACTAGTTATTGAGGTAGGCGGGGCCTAGATGTCAAGGCTCCACCTCCTGATTGTTTCTGAGCAGAGTCTGTCTCCGAATGACATCATCAGAGCAAGATGGCGGCGTCCGTATCAGGATGTTTTGGCTTCCTTTTGGTACAGCAGGCGGAGACGGAGGTCAGATTATAAACAAGCAGGGAGACAGGAGAGGACTCATGGGAACAGTCATAATCCGACACCGGCCGCTCCCTTCTCCGCTCCTCCTCCCACTGGTTTCCCTTCCTACAAGCACAAAACAGACTCACACACGTTTACAGCAGCATGCAAACAGAAGCCAAGTTGTCTCCCCGCAGTAATCCAGCATATATGAGAACCAGAAATACTCGATTAATCCCGGGGGAAGTATTCCAGCAGGCCCCCCATCCTCATCTCTAATCTCAGAAACCTCTCATTCAAATCTGCTGCAGGACGCCTACAGGAGGCCTGGTGCGACTAAACTGGCTGGAGCAGGTGAGTCAAACATTGGAATGTACAGTGTATGTGTGTGTATGTGTGTGCGTGTGCGTGTGTGTGTGCGCGCGCGCGTGAGTGTGTGTGTGCGTGCTGCAGACCAGAATAAAGAGTCCTCCCGGCTGTTGGCTGACATTGACCCATGTGGGCGACGCCACCCACACAGCGCCATCTTTTCAGCTTCCCCAGCCTGAAACAGGAGGAACTCTATAGGTGCAGTTGCTATGCAACAGTTGGTGGCTGGCGGCGATCAGGTTGGACCTGAGCAGCAGGCAGGCAGACAGACAGGCAGGCAGACAGACAGACAGACAGGCGGAGGAGGAGGAAGAGCTCTGAATGTGTGAGGGGCCTGAGGTTCTCCAGTGTCTCTGCAGCTTCCTGGTGGGTGAGCTGACAGCAGGTTTGATTATTTCACGGCTTAATGGCAGAAAACTGGGCCGCAGCAACTGCACAGCAGCAGCAGCGGCGGCAGAGGCAGAGGGGAGGAGCTCAGTGCAGAGGGGAGGAGCTCAGTGCAGAGGGGAGGAGCTCAGTGCAGAGGGGAGGAGCTCAGTGCAGAGGGGAGGAGCTCAGTCGGAGGGGAGGAGCTCAGTCGGAGGGGAGGAGCTCAGTGGCGGCAGAGGGGAGGAGCTCAGTCAGAGGGGAGGAGCTCAGTGCAGAGGGGAGGAGCTCAGTGCAGAGGGGAGGAGCTCAGTGCAGAGGGGAGGAGCTCAGCGCCGGCAGCCACTGTGATGGAAACGCAGTCAAAAACAGGAAATCCAGTTATAAACACCTCAAACCGGCACCGACGTGACGGTTGCAGGCGGAACGTTTCCAATGTTCCGATGATGCAGCAGAATCGTCTCATTCTCGATACGCTCGCTTCGCTCCGCCTACATTACCCACAGTGCATCTCGGCCCCTTTCACTCGACTCTATACACACGGCTGCGTCATGCTAACAGCAGCTAATGTAGCTTGTCTGTGCTTCTGCTGTATGTTCTAACTGCAGATGTCTACAACCGGCCTCCACCTCCTCCTGTTGTACAAAAACGAAGCCAAAATATTCAGATGCAGACGCCGCCATCTTGCTCTGGTGATGTCACTCAGGGCGTTTCTCAGTTCTCAAGTCTGCAGGTCCGGACTCGCAGACTTTGGAGGTTCAGACTTGGGAAGTCGCCACAAGTTCAAACTCCAGAAGTCGGCGAGTTGGCAAGTGTGCTCCTTGCATTTGGAATAACGGCGTTCTTCTTCTTCTTCTTCTTCTTCTTCTTCTTCTTCTTCTTCTTCTTCTTCTTCTTCTTCTTCTTCTTCTTCTTCTTCTTCTTCTTCTTCTGTGTGAATGGCAGCTTGTGCTAAGCACATAAGCGTCATTAGCGCCACCTACAGAGTGAATCATATAAAACAACCACAACTCATTCCTGTTTATGTAAGGTTGTGTAAAGTTCACGTAAGCTTTATATTTTAAGTCTTTTTTTGGGCGAGCGGGCATATAAAAGGCAAACAAAGTTGTGGAAGTTGGTGAGTTCCAGATCCAAGCAAAATTTTAAAAAAAAAGAAAGAAATATTGGCGTTCTTTTGCGTTATGGACATTCATGCTTCATTTGAACTTTTTTCTACCATTTTGAGAATAAAACTGATATGAGGAGAACTTTTTTTAATGTAGGCGTATAGAGATTTCTGTCTGGAGTTGCACATCAGGCGACGGGGCGGCGCTCATTTTATCATCCTTTGAGGACGAGGCGGGCCGGATAGAGATCATCCACAGGCTGCCTCTGGTCCTCGGGCCTTATTTTTCCAAGATGAGCATTAAGGGACTAAAGTGAGGTTTTTATTTCAGAGTTCAGAGCACCTGTCTCAAAGGTGCTCCTGGTTCTCCAGGCCCCGCCTCATCTAGCAGGCCCCGCCTCATCTTGCAGGCCCCGCCTCATCTTGCAGGCCCCGCCTCATCTAGCAGGCCCCGCCTCTGTGCAGCTGTGAAACTGCGGCGGCTCATGTGGGAGTTTCAGTTCTAAATCAGAAATCTGCCTCGTATCCAGTCTGCCTGCCTGCCTGCTCTCCGGAGTTTAATTAGAGCCACTGCGCTTCTGTGAATAATGCAGCACCCGAACGCACCTGAGCGGGGGGCGTGTGCATGCGTGTGTGTGCGTGCGTGTGTGTGTGTGTGGGGGATGGTGGGTCTAAAGGGTTTCCTGTCATTTTAAAACCGCATGTCATCTGAAGGCAGCAGTGATCTGCATCTTCTGCTTAATTTAAAACTTCATCTCGCAGCAGAACATTGATGTTCCTTCTGCATCTTTGTCCATCAGTACTCACATCTCATGTGTTCTCTGTTCTGTAATCAGCTGCTTCATCTTTCACATAGGCGTTATTGTTGATTATTTACTGATACTGGCGTTGCTGTTTCATCTCTGCCGCACTGCTGCATTTGAATTTATGTTTATTCAAATTCCTTGATGAGAAAACTGTTCAGATCATTTATTTAAGTTATGGATAAGAATTAAAGCATGTAGAAGTCGGGTTATAAACTTTAACTTTTCATGTTTGTGTGAGATATTTGTCATATGATTTTAAACCAGTGTGACGGAAGCATCATATCATCAGCATTCACCTAATTCTTGATGTGAAATCAGAAGTGAAGCGTCAGACTACGTGTGAAAACAAAAGGGGGCGTGGCTACTGTGAATTTTGCAACTTTTTATTTCAGCAAAAGCAAAATAAAACATGTGAAACGCTGGAGGAGAGCAACTGGTGCCCTCAGATGGAGCCTGGGCTGTCTGCGCCATCTGGTGGTGGTTGCGTGGAGTTGCGAGGTTGAGCGGCGCTCAGAGGTCACTGGTGGTCTCGGACGCTGTGATGCTGCTTCTGCTGTCAGAAGGTCCTCAGATGCATGAGCTCACACCTACAACCTCCCCCTGGTGGGCCTCTTCTCTTTTGGACCTGGGTATTTCCAGAATGATTTGTCACCGCCCCTTTTTCTCTCAGCCCCGCCCCTTACACTTAACCTTTGTTTATCTATTCACAACAGGAAGCCTCCTGGTGCCGCTATCACGAATACTGTAAATCATATTCTAAACTGTGGCCTCTTTGCTTTCCTAACATCGTCTTCATCAGGAGTTGCTGTGATTGCCCCCCCCCGCCCCCTATAAAAACAACAAGTCACCTGCGTCACCTAGAATTTTTCAAAATATGAAAATTGAAACAGATAATTGAATTAATCTGCGAATCTGGGCAGGACGGTATCACCTGACTGTTGAGATTAAACATGGCGGCAGGAGGATGCTCCACATTATCATCCTTCATGCACATGATCCATCTCAATGTGTGTATTCTTACACTTTTCCCTTTGCTCAGACTAACAAGAGCATCACCTGCAGCTCTGTCTCTCCTTATAGTTGCTATTTAATAAAAACCCGACTGCTCAGATGTCTGAAATTTGTTGCATCACGGCTTTTATTTCATGCTGGTCCAGTGTGACTCCTGTTCAAAGTCTAAACGGAATAGAAATACTCGTTACTCGTTACTTGATTATTTGCACTCAAGTAATTAACAGATCTGTGTGTGTGTGTGTGTGTGTGTGTGTGTGTGTGTGTGTGTGTGTCATCTGTATAAATGAACAGACTATAAATGGAACCTCATTAATGGACTGCTTTATT
>CAAKHG010050793.1:3959-13985 GCA_901007715.1 Dactylopterus volitans
TGCTGTGTGTGTTTTATGTGTTTTTATACTTCCTGTCACGCTGAGCTGAGCTGCCGCCGCCCGTGTCTCCATCACGTCTCAGCCAGCAGCAGCAAAACGCCCTCAAACGCTGACACGCTCCTTTAAATGGTCACCAGACCTCCGTCTCCTGGCTTTGGTCCTGTGAGCTGGTGTATCTGCGTTGCTTCGAAAAAAGGTCATAAAATGCCATCTTGATTTATGGATATAAGCTAACGGCATGGCTGTTAATTCATTGACCAGGGCGGGTCAGATATATAACCACATATATGAGTGATATCTAACCCACAAACACAGTTAATCTGACTCATCATTCCAGACTGAAAGGTTAAAACTTTTTTTTAACAAAAGTGTGTTTGACTGGTTGACCTGGACACCATGAAGATGGCGATGAAGATGAGGAGCGTCGGGGCCCGCTGGGCTCTGCTGGGCTGTGCCAGGCTCGGTTCTTTGAGGGGGTCAGAGGTCACTCTGCTGCGCTTATGACACTTTTCAAGGCAAACTCTCATTAAGGAGCGTTCCAGGCGTTGCTATGGTGACGTGGTCCCTTTGACATCACCCCCCCACCCACACCCAAAAAAACCCTCTTGATGCACCATGCAGGTGTATAACGCGGGTGCAGGTGTGGTTCCTGTTGCTGCGTGTGTGTGTGTGTGTGTGTGTGTGTGTGTGTGTGTGTGTGATTGTGCGTCCTGTCAGTCAACGTGGTGGACGCGCAGAGGATCAGTCCAAGTCCCCCCCGCGCGCGTGTGGGACGCGGCGACGTTTCGGGCCGGGCGCGCGGTAACGAGGCGGCGGAGGCGCGCAGCCGCGGGCGGGGGCAGCGCCGGTGCAGCGCGCGCGGCCGCCGCCGCCGCCCGCCGCGTCTCAGCGACGCGTTGGTTCGCGCCGCGGCCGCGGCGGTGGGCGTGCGTCTCCTCCCGCAATGGTACGGTCCGGCTCCAGCTCGCCCCCAAATTGCGGCGTTGGCGTATAAAAAGTAAACGAGTGTGCAGAAGTTATAGAAGGAGGAGAAGCCCAGAGCCCGAGACCGAGACCAGAGACCGAGACCAGAGCCCAGAGCCCGAGGAAGACGCAGCGCGATGGAGCACACCGAAGTGATGAAGCCCGAGAGCCTGCAGGAGCTCATCAGGACCCTGCACGACATCTTCGAGAGCGACCGCGTCAACGTGGAGGAGGTGCAGGGCGTCATGGAATCATACGAGAGCAAAGCGCACGAGTGGATCAAGTACGCCAAGTTCGACCAGTACAGGCAAGTGGGGCTGTAACCCCGTGTGACGCATCTGCAACGCGGACCCGCTCCGCGTCCTGGTGTCCAGAGTCTCGCCGTTCTGGTTTTGGGCCAACTTTTGATTGTGCAGGTTCCGGACGGATCGTTCGCTGCTGCTTCTCATTCTTTCACGCAGAAACAAAATCAGCCTCGATGACGCGTCAAACTCTCCACCAACAAAAAAAGATGCGTCAACCACGACGCCCGCAGGCGGCGGACGCGTTACTCAGGCTGGGGTTAATCAGATTTCTTGAGTAACGGTATTCGCGTACGTCGCTGGGACGGACTGGTTCCTTTATCGGACAGCGGCTTCCCTGGCTTGTTTTCTATTTGGCTCGTGAAGACTAAAGTGTGTGTGCGCGTGCTTGACGGCCTGCCCGCGCTTCATCATCATCATCACACACGCACACACACACTCACTCACAGGCTCAAAAACAGCCCATGACCAACGCTCGTGTTCGCTACGGTGGCCGATGCGACGTCAGTGTGTCGCTGCTCTATTCAGAGCGCCGAGCAGTGTTTTGATGGGTGAGGGGGGTCAATGGAGGGAGGGGGCGAGGGGGTGGGCGAGGGGGGCGTCCAATCATCGGCGAGGACCGACACACACCCGCCGATTGTTGCAGAGGTTGGAAGCTGGTGGAAGCTCGAAAATAGCTGGAGACCGACAGAAGCTCTGAGTGCGGAAAAACTAAAATGATAAAAAGAAAAGTATCCGAGTATTTAGAGAGGGAGGGAGGAGGGGGGGGGGCAAAGCCGGCAAAGGTGATCCGGGTTAGTGCCGGTTGCCGATGTTGTTTGGGGGCGACTCCGGGCGGCAGAGGGTCCCATTCAGAGCCAACATGGCCGAGTACCGTCACTCATTCACACAAATAACGCGAAACTCACGGAAACCTGCGCCTCCGTTTATATCATTCTTATACTTGTATTAGTATATACTGTAGTATTAGTGTTTTTCCTACCACGTTATTCTCTCACATCTCGCAACTTTTTCCACATTTTGTATTTTTTCCCCTACAATATTTTTTTTCACATTTTATTACACACTTAACATTTTTTATTTATTTTTTTAGTCTTTTTAACATTATTTTTCTTCTTTTTACTTTTTTTAGCCCTTGCTCCAGTGGTTAGTGGCTTTCATATGCACCTCAAATCACCAATAATTGGATTATAGATCTTGAGTGGGGATATGAGCGTGCAACAAGTATGAAAATAGTGTTTATGCAGGAATATTTTAAGAAACTAAGTATTTTTTTTGTTCAAATGTGTCTCGCACATAAAACAACAATCACACTAATTAGTCCAGACACATTTGGACAAAAGCATCTTTGCTTCCGCTGCTTTCTGTGGAACTGGGACGAGAAAAAAAAATGCAAATAATTAAAGCCAATCAATTTTTGTCTTCTCACATTAGCATTTTTTCCTCCATTGTCATTTTTTCCATTCTTTCACTTTTTTTTTTTTTTTTTTTTAATTAAACATTTAGTGGAATTTCACCACTTTCATGATTATTGTCCCGGGTTGTGGTTTGAAGCCGGTTAGCTTTGCCCTCAAGCTAACAGCAGCACGGGTAAATGAGAGTGTGTGTGTGCGTGTGTTCCATCTGCAGATACACGAGGAACCTGGTGGACGAGGGGAACGGGAAGTTTAACCTGATGATCCTGTGCTGGGGTGAAGGCCACGGCAGGTGAGATGTTTGCTAACTGTCATTTCTGAGCAGCTGTCAGCCCAGATGAAAGCAGCGCTCCGCCAGAGTATCTGATGACTCATTTGACTAACTAGTTCCAGCGAGAGAAGACGCGCACTGCTGCGGTTCGGCTACTCACGGGGGCGTGGCCTCAGCATGGTCAAGTCATTTAATCATTATTGGCTGTGAAGAATCAGGACCGCCGACGTTCGGACCTCAGGAACTCGGGAACCTTTTGAGCGACCGCCTGACCGCCCGCTTGTGCGCCTTTGCCCCTCCGCAGCAGCATCCACGACCACTCCAACTCCCACTGCTTCATGAAGATGCTGCAGGGCCAGCTGAAGGAGACGCTGTTCGAGTGGCCCGACGACAAGTCGCACGGCGACATGGTCCAGAAGTCTCAGAGGATCCTGCAGGAGAACAAAGTCGCCTACATAAACGGTGAGTGCGGCAGAGCAAACATCCTTATCAGCGCCCGCGCGAGCGGCCGGCGCCTGTCAAAGTTTCCAGCCGCGCTTATGTAACGTCTGACGCGGCGCGCAGGAGCCGCAGCCGGCTGCCACCTGGCGAGGGAAACGCCGATGTTCTCGCGTTTCCCCCGCACGAGCGGCGCCCCACTGGAATGTTTGGGTTCGCTGCTGCCAGAAAAAAAAAAGGAGGGGTTCGACTGCTGCGAGCGCCGTTTCCCAGCATTCCAGTGGCATTCACAATCTACATGTATGTTTTGTGCGCGTGCGTGCATGCGTGTGTGTGCGTGTGTGTGTGCGCGTGCATACCTCAGACTCCATCGGCCTGCATCGTGTGGAAAATGTCAGCCACACCGAGTGCGCAGTCAGCTTGCACCTCTACAGTCCCCCGTTCCAGACCTGCCAGACCTTTGACCAGCGCACCGGCCACATGAACGCCGTCAAGATGACCTTCTGGAGCAAATACGGATCCAGGACCCCCTTTGTAAGAGACTTTCACGGGCACTTCAGGCGGCTCAGCTGATTGTTGATTTTCAATTGGGACACGAGCACACAACAAGTATGAAAAACGTCTCACTTAGAGGAGAGAGTAGTGCAAGTGAGCAGAGTAGATGCCAGTTAAAGCTGAAGTAGTTGCTCGAAAGCCAGAAAATGAATATATCATAAAGGCCGCATCACATTGGTGTGGAGGACACATTTGGACAAAAACCAAATATGCAAATCATTAAAGCAAATTATTTTTTTTCTGGTCCAAATGCATCTTCCACACTTGTGCATATTTTAATGATAGTTATTGTGACTCATTTGTGATTTTTATACTGAGAGGTGTCCCTAATATTTTGGTCACCCTAAAGGCCAAAATACTCAAAACTCCCCAAAACCTTCAAGGACTCCTGGAAGGGGTGTCTCTTATATTTTGGTCACCATAACGCACGTGAGGAACAGCGTGCAACCTGAGGCGTCGCCGCCTGACGTGAGCGTGCACGCGCGCGTGCATCCTCATGCATGCACGCGCGCATCCTCACGCGTGTGCTGGTGAACAAGCCAAAAGGCTGTTTGTTGATCAGCCAAAAATACTACGCAAATTACGATTTAGACCCGATATTGGAACTAAATTCAGCGACCAACTGCTCGTTCATTCAAACGTCCCACTCATGTGCATCAGGGTTACCAAAATATTAGGGACCCCTCTCAGTGTAACCCAGCACAGTCCAACAGCGTCACAAACTACAGTCCCAATAACAATCATTCAAACATGTCAACACCTCTCTCACACACATTCAATCACAATCCAACATAAAACTGGTCATAATGTTATGGCTGATATTTACACACACATGCAATTACCAACATTGCAGAATATAGGCATACGCAAT
Organism: Dactylopterus volitans; assembly: GCA_901007715.1. Lineage (NCBI taxonomy): Eukaryota > Metazoa > Chordata > Actinopteri > Syngnathiformes > Dactylopteridae > Dactylopterus > Dactylopterus volitans. The sequence continues at coordinate 8,775 of CAAKHG010050793.1, forward strand.
ATTTCAGACATGACCACGCTTAAGCATGACGTTTCCACGCGAGATCATTTTCTGTTGCTTTTATCAAGCGATAAAAGTTTCCCCATCAACACATGTGAGACCGGCTCAGTAAATATTTAGTTACAATCAAACTTGTAATATAAAACTTTGAGCGTTTTTTTGGAAAGCGCCATCCAAAGTGCAGACGAACTAAAGAGGCGAGGAGGTAAAACCAGGGCACGTCGAGTATAGAACAAATGCCAACAACAGCCTTATCAGGAACCTACAGGTTGTATAAGTACACCTTGACCATAATACTCTCAGCTTTAGATTGCCACACCAAACAGAGGAGATAAGATAGCGCGAGTACAGAATGATCTTAAGTCCACATTGGCAGTAACTGTTGTGGTCCGAGGCTGGGTTTTTTTTGTGTTTTTTTTTCTTTTTTAAAGAGCCTGAACCCGACTTACACAATCCTGATCTCTCCTTCTCTCCCTCTCTCTACAAAGTCTAACTTTCCCTCTTTTTTTATTGCTATATTTTTAGGAGACCACAGTCTCCCAGGAGAACAACTGAAGGAGGCTCTGCGCGGTGGAAGACCTTTGCATTTCTAAACGACAGCGTCGTGATGGTGGTTGAAGGGAAACTGCTGGGGGAAGCGAAACGCGGACTTACTATGACTAAGCAGCCCATTTAAAAAAAAAAAAACAACAAAACAAAAAAATCAGGAGCGGGCCGGTTCAAAAGGACAACCCGCTAATTAGAATGGCTTTATAGCTGCCCAGTGTGAGCTTGGCAAATACTGATGAGCGCAGGACGAATGCATGAATAGGTTTGGACGTGGACTGAATCTGCCTTTTGTTTGCGAGGTCTGAGGAGACCCGTTTCCAACAACAACATTCCTGTCTGTCCGTGACCTGTGCAGCCACACTTTTGTAAAAGTTACGGCCCCTAGTTTTAAGAGTGGGGCTTCAGCCCTTTCACGGGGGAAAATATTGCTCTTTATATAGAGATCTGCATATATAGAGAGAGAGAAAGTTTCATTGTGCATCTCACGCAAGAGGAAAAAACAGTTCTGCAATCAAGTTTCTGTCTCGGTGGAGCACTTTTATACCTGTATTTACTGTCGATTTTTACCACTTGAAAGTAGCCTTAACATCTGTTGTGAAATGCATCAATGTTTGTACAGTCTTAATTAAAGAAAAGCTAGTTTGAGAGAGAGAGAGAGAGAGAGAGAGAGAGAGAGAGAGAGAGAGAGAAAAAATTGTTAAGCTTTAGAGTTGTGTTGTTTTTCAAAAAAAAAAAGTGTGTGAAAATGCCTGTAAATTATTTGCCGAGTATTCTGTTGATGGAGCGTCTGGATCAGCCGCGCTCGGCGCGTCCCTGCTCGCGTTCTGACCAAGAGTTTTGATGAAAGACTATTTTGTATTACTAGAAAAATGTGTAGATAAATAAACAAGTAGAGACAACCCAGACATTTTTTCTCAGGATTCTGGCATGTTTTAATCGTAGCTGTATTTATATGATGTAGTTTGACAGCATAGCAGTTGTCACGCATGCGGGATTTCTGTGATACAGCAACAAAAAAACAAAAAACAATAACCGTAGACCATTAAACACCATCACCATCTCACCAAGACTCCATTTTGTGTTTTGTCTTCATTTTGTTACTTTCTCATTTATTTGGCCACAAATTCGCACGCACACACACGCACGCACACACGCACACACACACACAAAAAGCCTCAAGTTTCTTATGGGGGGAAAAACCAGCAGCTTCCTCAGCACGGACTCTCGCTCCCAATGTCCTAATAGTTCATTAATAGTCACATAAAAGTATTAAGCACATCATCACAGTGGCACTGTTGCTTATCGGACACCAAAATGCCCGATAAGCTCCATCTGGCAGGCAGATGAATGCGTGCGCTGCCTGCTGAACTTTGGCTGGAGGGAAATATTGATTGGTCATTACCTTGACCAATAAACAGATGATAACGGTGTTCAAGTACCAGACAGCGATGTACACACGTACGTGTGTGTGTGTGTGTGTGTGTGTGTGGGGCGGGGGCTGCCAGGCAGGCCTGTAATCTGAGTCGCATTTATGACAGATTGGATCTTTGAATAAGTCTAAATAGTGATACTGATATGACGTGAGAGCCATACCATCCTCAGAGTCGCAGACGGATGCAACGATGATATCAGTGCTGAGATCATATTTAAGTAGGATCCTGATTTTTTTTTTAAATTAAATCTCAGGTCACCTTTCCTACCACTTCACTAGTACTTTACATTTAATTGATACTCACACGTTACCTAATTTTATCTTCATACTATATTTAAGGCTCCACTCTTGTAATCACCTTCCCACTTGATCGATTTATATTGAGGGATTATTTCAGATGAGAATTTGATCATTTGATTTTATTGTTCATTTCCTGCTCATATATGGGTCTTTGATTATCATTTGTACATCCTCCTCACTTGTAAAGCGCTTAATGATTATGTTAGAAAAGCGCCCGATAAGCAAAAATTCTTATCTTCTCCGCCTGTCCCTTTACATCTGAGAGAGGTATTTGTACTCAGGCAAATAAATATGCTGTAATCTTTTTTTTTTTTTAGATTAGCTTTAGTATGAGAACAGGCAGCCGTAAATCACACTTGCAAGTCGGTGAAAAAGATGGATCTCTAATCCATAATTTCATGACAGCCTGCAGTGATTCCAGCTTGGCTCGGTTTGCTGAAGTGGCTGGGTTTTTTTGTTTTGTTTTGTTTTTTTTGAGTCAGGTCTTCATGACCCCGCCGGTCTGTTCTCGACACCACTGACATCATTCCCCCCTCGGAACCAACAGTCTGGTCAAACACCCGGCGCACGTCATCCGATTTCATCATCGCCACTTGCCTCTGCTGAAAAGTGTGCGGCGATTCCGTCTCTCTGCTCCACGCCGAGCATGCGGGGGAGAGGGGGGGCACCGGCTGGTCTTATATAACACCGAGGCCCTCATGACACTGGCAGCGCTCCACTATCATCAGATGAAGGTTAAAGTTGCCTGGACGAGCCTCCACCTGGGCGGCACGCTGCAAACTCGGCCTCCTAAAGAGAAGAACAGGTGCCTCTCTGGTGCAATCGAGGCCGTTAACTTCACTGTTGCACAACAGCGGCTGAACCTGGCACGCGGGAACCCTGAGGAGATTCATTAATCCTCATCTGGTGATAACGCCTGACTTTAGGCTCAGACTGGCGCGAGCGCAGCCGATCCCAGCCGAGCCCTCCAGAGATTAACCCTTCCATAAAACAACGCCAACAGCCGCCAGTAATGTGCCGCCGCGTCAGATTGGCAGGAGCGACATGCGAGGACATTCGTTATGCAGGAACACCGCCAGGTCCCGGTTTCAAAACGGCGGCGATGCCCCACATCACTTGAGTTTAACTGCTAATGAGAGACGTTCCTGTGAGAGGAAAAAAAGAAAAAAGAGTTCTGAGGAAGCCGTTCTAGTGGGTGACGCGAGGGGAAGACAGGAAAAACGCAGCGCTCGCGCTCCACAGAAACTGGGCTTCGTCCATCTGGTTTTTGTGATGTAGCAGAATGACGAGCGAACGGGCGCTAAGGTGCTACAACAGAAACTGGGACCGTCGTCAGCCCCGCAGCCTCCGGGATTAACTATGCATCAGATTGGAACGCGCTGGCGCTGAAGTAGAAGCACGATTACCAGCACTGCTCCTCGGGCAGCGTGTGATGCTTACACATTTGCGGTTGCCAGGTCCCCCCCCAGTATAATCAGCTTCAGAAAACTTGAATCATGCTATTGGAATAAAATCTTTCAGCCAAACGTCCTGCTTTGGTGGGTGAGTCTGGCATTGTGTGGGAGTGCACCATCACCTGTGTAACACCCTCCCCTGATTCATCATTTGCTAAATTTCGGGAGTCGCCGGTGCGTCATGAGCAAACACAGCTCCGTTCCATTATTTGCACTATTTTTTTTTGGTGTTGTTTTTCAAGCAGTGCCAGTAGTCCGACATCTGGTCACGTACTGAGCAGATGTAGCCAGGATGCTTCCCAGCACAGCGTCACGTAACCTTAACTATCATGTATCAGAATAAACTGCTTTGTGCCGAGAGGATCCGACCTGAGTGTATTGTAACGCCGTACTCGGGCGTAGATCTCGACCTTGGTCATATCTTTCTGGCCCTGATAGAAGACGACTTGCTGTGCAGCAGCAGCAACAACGGCCTGCTGATTAATGCTTTTCATGTGACATTTCCTTGCGAGTCCCACGCACCTCTCGCTCCCCTCCGTCCCACCACGCTCCGCTGGTTGTCCTCTCCGGTTACACCGCTTCCGCCGTCTCCGCAAAGGTCATAAAACGCAACCGTGGCGGCTTTTTCCGCGCTCAGTGCGCCAACTTTGCTCTGGCGGCGGCGGCGGCGAGACTGAAAGTGCAAAGTAGAGTCTGGCAGCTTATCCTGGGACGATAACAACCGAGCGGCGCTGCAGACCCTTTCTGTGACACCGAAGGAAGCGGAAGATCTTTGATAATTCACTTATCGATTTGATCTCGGGACACTGATAGTGAGACTCGTACAACAATATAAATGGTGGAACATCAACATGCCCGAGCGGCGGCCAGTCGTTTTATCACACCGGCGAAGACACTCAACTTCACGGGCTTTTTGTTTTCTCCCATTTCAACTCATCAGCTAATCATTCACATCAGTCAACATGTATTAATGAGCTGCTTTAATGGATCCACCAGGCCAGCCCGTCACTCACCGCTCGCATAGGTCGGACCGTCACTTCACTGCAGACACACGTCGCGCTCCGCAAAGGCAAACAATCAAGTGTGCAGACGTGGGAAAAGCCGTTGGAAGTCATTTCAACTGTATTCAAAAGTTTTAAAATCTAAACTTTGTAAAACTGACGCGCGCTAATCTGCATTTCTAGGGCCTGTCCACCTCATCCGCCCTTTGGCTTCCCCAGCGTTTCATATTATAAAAAAAGAGGGGTGATGAAGGCATTCGCATCTAAAAAAAACAAACAAAAAAAAACATTTTGTCCTGCTAATGCCAAATCAAAAATAAATTGATAATTTCTTAAAGAAAACTTGTGGGTCAAAAGTGGGCCAGTAACCTCATGACGATGTAACATTTAAGTGACAAATAAACAAGCCTGAGCCCTCCTGACCTTTGTGAATAGCTCGACTTTTGGCTTTTACGTGCAATGGCACGCACGCACG
>CAAKHG010050799.1:0-10548 GCA_901007715.1 Dactylopterus volitans
AGCTACATGCCACACGCCACAAGCTACATGCCACACACCACATGCCACAAGCTACATGCCACACACCACATGCCACACGCCATGCGCTACATGCTAAGAGCTACACGCCACACGCTATACATCACACGCCACAAGCTGCAAGTTACAAGCTACAAGGCACGCGCTGCACGCTACACGCTCCACGCTACACACCACACGCCACATGCTACACGCCACATGCTACACGCCACACGCCACACGCTGTCCTACTGATGTCACCAGGAACAATGCTGAGCAGTTCATTGACTGGTCAGTGTAGTTGCTAATTTACTAGATAGTTTTCTCGTTAATCTACTAGTCTGTTTAGTTATCAATTTACTTGTTAGTTCACTCGTTAGTCTAGTGGTTAGTTTAGTAGTAAATCTACTACTTGGTTTAGTTTTTAATTTACTGGTTAGCTTGCTAGTTAAAGCAGGTCTACACTCACTCCCGCTCTTTAATATCCTAGTTAGTTCAATAGTTGATGGTTTATTTCCAGTAATCAGGAAATGATGACGAACAAGTGAGCGCATCGTTTAAGTTATTCAGACCAATCAGAGCGCAGCAGACCATCACGCACGGACAGAAACAAACCTGAGCATCTGATGCAGCTTTTTTTTTTTTTTTTTTTTTAAAGAAAAAGACGACATTAAGGTCGTAAAATCAGGAAAATGGAAGTAAACAAACATGCAGCTGTGACCTTAAAAAAACAAAAAAATCAATTGCTTTTCAGTTCACCTTTCATTCCCACGTTTGTTTGTGCTTCTGAAAGCAGCAGGCTGCCCTGGGCCTCACGGTGAATCGGCGGCGCCGCCAAGGTTTGCCGCATATTTTTCTATTTATTCAGATGCAATAATGAAATATGAAAGCTGACGGATGAAAGGAAGGAAAAACAGGAGGCTGACGAGGAGGAAAGGAAGGAGAGGAGAGGAGAGGAGAGGAGAGGAGAGGAGAGGAGGGAGACAGGGGAAGACACGCCTGCGCCAGCTGACAGGAAGTCACAAACCGGACGCTGCCGAAGCTCTGATGCCGCTAACCCTGATTGGACGGCGGTGATTTATGGGGGAGAAGCTCATCAGACTGACAAATGAATGTTCACCTAACTCCTCCTCCTTCCAATTGCCCGCCCACTGGCCTGCTGCCGCCGCCGCCGCCGCCGCCGTCCAGGTGCAGCCGAAGGTCTGAGGGGACCCAGACGGCCCAACGTTAATGGAAACCAGCACAATTTATGACTTTAATTTGAGGAGACGGGGTCAAGATGTGTGTTTTTGCTCCGCTCAGATGACAGATATTAAAGGTTAAAGACACACACACACACACGCCTTGTGTTCATGCGTGCATGTGTGTGTGTGTGTGTGTGTGAGGAAGCCAGAACTGATTCAAACGGAATGAAGTTCAGAGCCGCAGCTGATGGTTATTGATTCCTCGCTTTTTGACAATTAACCGATTCATTATTTAATCAGAAAACGAGCTAATCCGCCTCGCAGGGACCGGACGGACGTGCCAGCGTCAGCGGCGAGGATTAACGGCACATTCACGCCGCTGCTCTGTAATTGAGGCGATTAGCGGAGCAGGCATCCGGAGCCGCGCCGCGGTCGAAGGTCAGGCGAGGATCCTGCTTGAGGTGAGTCCGGGATCCGTCGGCGTCCATCAGCAGCAAACCTCCGTAATCCAAGAGCTCCCGCGAGGTTCGATCACCGGCACCGCACTGTGGTGCGTTTGAGGTCGTCGGATTTTAAATGAACGATTAGCTTGATTAAAGACCGGAGAGCCGAAATGCAGGAAGCTGTAACGACAGGGTTCGGCCACTGTGGCGCTGTTTCAAAGGGGAGAAGTGGCACTGAGCGTGTTGTGGGCGCCGGCGGTCCCTGAAGCGGTCGGGCTCGTGAGCCGGAGGAGCTCCCCGCGAGGAAGGTGAGAGGTTCTCACGCAGCACCTGAGGGGGAACCCGGAGCGCCGCCGTGACCCATCAGTCACCACGTGTCATCACAACGATTCCCCCCTCTGGGCAGGTGGGAGGAGCCTCTCATCTGGGCTACGGAGGCTTAATTTGGATTTGACAACAACCAGGAAATGGTTGTAAGTGTTTGCTAGCTTGAGGAGCTCCACAAATGTCTCAGGCTTTTCCATCGTGAGCCTCGAGAACGTCAGCCGCATGGATGCTGAAATTCAGGTCAGAGGTCAAGGACTGCAGATTTCCGTCTAAGAAAAACAAAAAGAACAAAGCCAACCGATTTATGGGCTTTTTATGGATCTCAGTCGGCGCGCAGTCTCGTGTGCACGCATTAATCTTCCTCTGACACCATAATCATCCATTAACTTGATCCATAAGGACAAAAACACGTGCTAACATGCTAATATGCTGAGTCATTTCCTGGACTGGCAGCTGCCGCACCTCGAACGCACCCTCGACAATCCGAGCAGTGCGCGTCAGCGGCGGCTGCGGGCGCCGCGTGGTTCTCGGCCCGTAGAGGGCGGCGCAGTGCCGGCCTTCTTCGGTCTGTCTCGAGCGGCGGGTGAGGAGGAGGAGGAGGAGCCCGGCGCCAGGAGGCGGGTCGTCTCATTACTTCCTGTCAGGATCTGCCGCTTGGTTCATATGTACGCATTTTTGCCGCCTTCGCCGCCGAAGCTCCGGCTCTCATGTCCGTGTGATCCTCGGGAGCCGCGGTGAGGAGGTCTCACTCTGCTGAATAAACATGATCGATCCGTCTCTGCGGGTCATCCATCTGTGCTGCTTTTCCTGTCCTTTCTTTTCCTTTTTTTTTTTAAGTGCTTCTTTTGTTCCTGCCTGAGAAACACACACACGCACGCACACACACACACACACACGCGCATACACACACACATAAAAGAAAGACCTACTTCTGCCTGTTATTTTCTCTTGAATCTCTACATCTCTTTAAAGAGGAGTTATAAAAGTCTCTTATTAAAATCAGTGTGTGTGTGTGTGTGTGTGTGTGTTGTGTGTGTGTGTGTGTTTCTCTTGAACTTCTGCCTGTGTGGGATCCACAGACCGTATATAGCCACAGAGCATATATAACCAGAAACTGGATAATCTGGTCTCCACTTCCTCTTGTTTCACAAAAATGAGGCCAGAGCATCGCTGATACCGCCGCCGCCATCTTGGAGTCTGCTCAGTAGCGATCAGGAAATGGTCGTTTTATTGTTAAAAAGTAAAATTTACAGTTATAGAAAGTCAGAGTTACGCGTCCTCTCCACTCTCTTATGTAGGATTCCTAAACAGACGTCTGTAAACGCCTCCACACCTTCCTGGATGTCACTCAGAGCATGAAGCCACGCCCCCATTTTACGGCACCTACCTTGTGTACTGCAGCCAGCCACCAGGGGGCGATGGAGATCTCCTGGCTTTACTTTTAGGAACTTTCCCGGCTGTAAAAACAACTTGAGGGCACCTGAGGAGGTTTGGACCAACCAGAACATCGCTGAGATGAGCCAGATAAACCGGGCCCTCACAAAGATGGAGACATGTGCACTCACACACACACACACACACACACACACACGCACACGCGCGCACGCATGCACATGCACACACACGGAGCAGCCACGTGAGTGTGTGTGTGTGTGTGTGTGTGTGTGAGTGTACTTCCTGTGTTCTTGTTTTTGTTTGCATTGCATCGTAAATTATTGTCCCAGTGTGTGTGTGTGTGTGTGCGTGTGTGTGTGTGTGCGCGCGCCCCCATGGGTCTGGTTGCCATGGGTACGACGATAAGGGTTCTAAATGGAACTCAATAATTCATGAGCTCTCGATAAGATGCATAAGAGATGCACACACTTAGGATAAAACAAGACAGGCAATCCCCTCAAGTGTGCGTGAACACATGTACAAGCACACACACACACACCACCCACACACACACACACACACGCAAGTGAAGACGACCTGCACGTTCTCACTTGGAAGGTTAAACCTGAAGTGGGTCCTCATAAATATGGTCATACTCGCACACACACACACACACACACACACACACACACACACTCTAAAGTGAGCCAGCTCTGATGTTCTGCATGAACTGCAAACACACTCATTTGAGAACTGACACCGGGCTTTATGAGTGATGGATGTGGCGCGGCGGCAGCAGCTGAGGTCGATGTCAATAAAGTTACGTGGGTTTGAACGAGTCTCCGCCAAACGGGTCACCTTCATCGACGGGGCGACGGCTCCGAAACGAGCGGGCGGCCAAAAGACCGATGAACCCCGCCTCCTCCGTGCTGGTGGGCGGGACTTGAACCAAACTAAAATATCCAAGTTCTCCTCACATCATTTTTTTTTTTTACCCCTCAAAGATGGTTTCTGTCATTGCAGGTAGTTTTAATTCATTATTGGATACCCTAAAAGGGGGCGTGGCTTCATTTCTGGCAGCTGTTACGATAACTGTTATTGTCTGTGTCAAAGCGTAACAACTGCTGTCAGTCAGCGCCGAGGCTGATGGGAAATGTCAGTCGGCTATTCTCATTAGGCTGCGTCAGAAATCCCATCCCTCCACCCTAGTCAGATTGGTCAGATTTTTGAGTATGTACACACTAGTACGCACTATCCATACTCATTCCAGAGAAGTTTATTAGTATGGATTGATGGACACTAGCTAAGCAGAAACTCCCCACAATGCAATGCGGCGATGTTTGGTAGCTAAGGTAGATGGTCAAGAGCGGAGCGGCGCGCAGGTGCGTTGATAGGAGTGGTCACTATGGTAACAACCATGGCAACAACGTTCCCTCCCAACGGCAGGAAGTGCCGCGTGCGCTCTGAGTAGTACGTCCGGATTAATGCGTACTACTGAGATGTACTCAAAGGTGTGCCGAATTTAAGTGTACTTTTTGAGTACGTACTGTGTAGTACTGCCTTTCTGACGCAGCCTTAGTGAGTTCACGCTTAAAAAAACCCAAAAACACCTGCATGTACGAAGCCATTCCGGTGTGAAAATGGAATTAAAGAGCTCCAGTTATTTCTCGGAGTTTTGTGGATCTAAACCGAGGTGAGGGAGGTCCGTGGGCTCACTTTCCCCTCACGGGGGCGCTGCAGCGATTGATTCCTCTCCGCTCCGAATTGGTGGAAACCATCAGGTCGCCAAAGGGAGTCGATAAGGTGGATGTGGAGGTCTGAGAGTGTGTGTGTGTGTGTGTGTGTGTGTGTGTGTGTGTGTGTGTGTGTGTGTGTGTGTGTGTGTGTGTGTGTGCCAGCACTCAGACACCATCAGACGTCCGCTCGCTCGCCCAAACTTTCCCGTTGCAGCGTCTGTCAGACCAAATCTGACGGGGAAATTCAGAGGATCTCACGCGATCATGAAACAGGCCGCGAGCAGCCGGCAGGTCATTAGCTGACGGTTCTTCATCCCGGTTCTGAGCGGCAGAACCATGAAATCTGGGCCAGATGTTTTCCTCTTCCAGCTCATCTCATATTTTCATATTTTGGGCTATCAGCTTTTCCGGTGTTGCTGCCTTCAGGAACCGCAGGAACTCCGAGAACTGTGACCAACCACCCTTATGAGACTGAAACGCCCCGACGTCGCCGTGCAAGATAACGTGTTTGCTTTTACGATAAAAAACAACAATCTAAATCTCACATATAGAGGCACGCGTGAAGCTGCGGCGCCAGCGCTGTCAGGCGTCTTATTGGCTGGCCGCCGCGTCAACAAAAACGGCTGATTAAATGTCGCCAACCGACCGGCGTTCAATGGCGATCGATCCATCGACCGGCCGATCGATCGCTCCTGCCAGCTGATCGGCAGACAGGAGCGATACTAGCGATCGATCGGCCGACCGCTGGGGTCATCCGGCCCGAGGCGGCGGCGGCCGGCCAATGAGGCGGCAGACTGAGCTCCGATCGCAGCGATTGAGCAGGTGATTGATCTCAGGCCGCCGGGGGAGCGGCGTCCGTCCGTCCGTGCTCGTGCTCGTGCTCGTGCTCGTGCTCGTGCTCGTGCTCGTGCTCGTGCTCGGGCTCCTCCTCCTCCTCCTCCTCCTCCTGCGACGCCTCGCGCCTACACTTCCTTATTAATTACCGCTCGGAATAGCAGTCGTGGAAAGCCGATCCTGAAGCCACACCCCCTTTTCTTTTAATCGCATCAAATTAAACCCAGCGCCTGTTAGGAATCGGCGTTATGAAAATGACCCGAAATAACATGACGAATTATATGACGTTGATATTTCAGTTCGGTCCAAGCCCCGCCCACCATCAAGGAGGAGGCGGGGTTCATGTATCCGCGCCAACAGGCGATGCGAGCGCGGCTGTGGCGAGCACCCGGGATATCTGACGCGGCTGCTCGGTTTCCAACGGCAACCGGCTCTCAGAATAGAAGCGCGGCGCCGGCGACTGATGCAGCCGGTCCCCTCCGACCCGAGCGAGCGTGACATCCTCAGCAGGTGATCTCCGCCCTCACGCGCCCTCCTCCTCACGCTCTCGCTGCCTGTTCCCTCACGTCTCATCCTGAAGCCTGTTCTTCTTCTCCTTCTTCTTCTTCTCCTTCTTCGCCGACTCAGCAGACATTAAAAACCTCGTATTTCACCTGCGTCGTCTTCTTTGCTCGCTAATAAACTCTCCTCTGTTTAATCCCGTCCTCTCCTGCAGCTGCTCCTCAACCTCCCCAGAGAGATAAGACCAGACCCACACCGCCTCCTCCTACTGCTGCTCCTCCTCCTCATCTCCTGACAGTGATGAAGAGTGTTTTCCTTCCTCAGACAGGGAGGAAAACTCCCTGCCCTCCTTTTAATTACTTTTGCACTGTTGTTATTGGTCAGACCACACACACGCGCACACACACACACACACACGCACACACACACAGCCGTCGTCGCTTTCGAGACGCGGCTCGCTCAATCAAGTTAAAGCGGGCGATGGCGATTTTATGTCCCACTTTATTACCCCACGTGGGGGAAGTGAGACCGCCCGCCGATTCCTCGCTCAAGACCCCGCCCACCGCTCTTCAAAAAGTTTGGTCGGCCGCGAGTGGGAGTCTGACACGCGGCCGCTTGGCTTGCCGGACCAGTGGCGTCACCGTGGCAACGTGGGGCGCAGAAAAACACACGCCGGTTGTGACAAACACAACCACGCAAACGCCTGCAGAGGAGGCAGATTTGCACTCGTGAGGTGAAAGGTCAATGACACTCATGCGTGTCTAAAAGGTCAAAGGTCAATTTTATGTTTTCAAGACGCAGAATTTCTGTCCATTCAGGCTCAAGGACTGAACTGCATTGGGTGCTATTATTACTGTGTGTGTGTGTGTGTGTATGTGGGCACTCCCGTATGGTCTAGTTGCCATGGGTACAGCGCTAAGGGTTCTTATCTGACTGGATTTTGGTGATAAAAGGTCAAAGGTCACTGTGACTTTATAAATTTGTGACATTTAGAAGGAAAAAAAAATCTAAAACGAAGGTCAACTTGACCTTCGCCGCACGTTATGGGCAGTTATGGCCGCAACTGTAGCCTGATTGGCTGGCGGAGGGACACGACAGCGAGCCCCGCCCCCTCTGCAGGGCGCGCCCGTCGTGCTAACGGCGCCCATCATCGCGCTCCCGTTAATTCAGCCTGACGATTGGTCGCTTTCCCCTCCTGCTAAATTAGGGTCATTACTGGCGCCGCTGCCTGCAGATGAGGCCTCCCGTCCTCCGCTCGTTCTCGGGCCGCCAGCTGCGCCGGCCAATTGCGTTCATTTTCCCGGCTCCCAGCACGCCGCCGCCGCCGGGCAGTTGCCGTGCTGTCATCACCAGGTGCATTCTGGGAAAGGCCGTCGCTGGTAATTGCTCATCAGCGGCGCGGCTTTCACTCAGTCAGTGACCTCATCACTGCATGCTCGAGGAGAAGGATGAGCCCTGGAGGTGGAGGTCTGGGCTCATCCCAGTTTTTCCAAAATTAATATTCTTATATATATTATAATATATATATTTTTGTTTTCTTTAATTTTCATCAGTTTAGTTTGTGTTTAGCTCGTGTGTGTGCATAGACACCCACCAGCCATAACATTATGACCACCTGCCTAATAGTGTGCAGGTCCCCCTTCTGACCCTGTTGCATCTGGCCCCAAGATGGAACATCCACATGGATGGCAGGACCCAAGGTTCCTCAGCAGAACATTGCCCAAAAGCATCACGCAGCCTCCGCCAGCTCGCCTTCTTCCCATAATGCATCCTGGTGCCGTGTGTTCCCCAGGTAAACAACACACACACACACACACACACACACCCGGCCAATCACGTGATGGAAAAGAGAACCTGATCCATCAGACCAGGCCACCTTCTTCCGCTGCTCCGTGGTCCAGTTCTGGTGCTCCCGTGTCCATTGTTGGTGCTTCCAGCAGTGGGCAGGGGTCAGCATGGGCACCCTGACTGGTCCCACACACAACAAACCACCATGACTGTGTGTTCTGACTCCTTTCTATCAGAACCAGCAGCAACTGTTTCAGCAGTCTGAGCTCCAGTAGCTGGTCTGTTGGATCGGGACCACACGGGCCAGCCTTCACTCCCCACCTGCATCAGTGAGCCTTGGCCTCCATGAGCCTGTTGGACCACTTTTGATAGGTCCTGACCACTGCAGACCAGGAACCCCCCACAAGAGCTGCAGTTCTGGAGATGTTCTGACCCAGTTGTCCAGACTTCACAGTTTGGTCCTCGTCAAAGTGGCTCAGATCCTCACACTCACCCATTTATCCTGCTTCTAACACATCAATTTGAGGTCTAAATGTCCACTTGCTGCCTCATATGTCCCGCCCACTGACAGGCGCCATGGCAACCAGGTAATCAGCATCAATCACTTCACCTGTTGGTGGTCACGATGTCACGGCCGGTCGGTTCACACGTGCCGGATGCAGCTTCTGTCATGTAAAAACTGCGAGTTTCTCACTTCTTAATCTTATCTTATCTTTTATTCACGTGCTTCATCCGCGTCCGTCCCCGCGTGTGCGTGACTCATGGAAACGTGAGGACATCGTCCGCGTGGACGTTTGAAAACCGCCAGATCGGCAAAAGGCGTTAAAAGTGCAGCCAGTTAAGAGTCAACATTTTTGATGTAGAAAAGAGAAAAGAGGGAGGACATGTGAATAATCACAACAGGATGTAGTAATGAAACAATCGACGGTGATGATGATGATGATGATACGCCCTCATCCCCGCCCCCATCCCCGCCCCCATCCCCGCCCCCCCTCGGAGGACATTTCCCTCCGCCAGCCAATCAGGTGGCAGCTAGCATCCACGTCTGTGCGGCGAAGAGTTTGGATGAGTCGTGTAAAAAGTGTTGCGAGCAGAGAAATGCCACCGCTCCATCACTTCATCCCACTCAGACCTTGACCTTTGACCCTTTGACCCTGGCATTGCGAAATTCCCTCCAGGCATTTTCATGAATATCCCAGAGAATGTTGCAAAAAGAAGGTGACCTTTGACCCTTTAAGATGTCAGGGTCGTTTCATCCTTTTAGACATTTGTGTGGGAGTTTCTCATAAACGGCGTCTAACATTGAAAGTTATGGTCAAAAAATGGCTTTGTGAGGTCTTTTGACCTTTGACCTTTTAGATGCAAAATGTAATGACGTCGTATCATTTGATCCAGTTAGTCATTTATGGATGTTTGTCGTGATAGGGTTGGAGATAGGCTTGTAACATTGAGTTATGGTCATAAAGAGGGTTATGTAATGTCCTGTGACCTTTGACCTTTAACCTTTTAGATACAAAATGTCATACAAGGACAATTACAATTTCCTCCGGGATCAAAAGTATTTCTGATGTATCTTCTTCATCCTTTCAGACTTTTGTTTGGAACTTAGTCATAATCAGGTAGCAACGTTGGATGTTACGGTGAAAAATATGTTTCGTGTGACCTTTGACCTTTTGAACACCAAAACCAAATCAGTTCATATTTGAGCCCGAGTTGTGTGAAATAATAGACGCAGCATCAGCAGCAACACACGCCGGCTGATGGAGGTGAATTCTGATTGAAAACACGTGAATCAATGCGGGATTGTTTTAATCACGCTGGTATTGTGTGTGTGTGTGTGTGTGTGTGTGTGTGTGTGTGTGTGTGTGTGTGTGTGTGTGTGCGTGCGTGTGCGTACGCGGGTGTGTGTGTGTGTGTCCATGCTGTGCTGCATGCTGGTCCACTCTTCCATGCATGTTATTGAACCCAGCGACGACTGTTAGCGGGTGAAAGGTCGTGTGACCCTGCGGTCGACGCCCACGCCGGCTCCCCTGTTGCATGCTGGGAAGGTTCCTCCATGCGGGGACTGGTCGTCCTGCTGGGATCTTAATCTCATCATGATTCCATCAGTGAATCCTGCTCATGTTTATTAATCCCCTTAATCTCTGCCAGGATCCATGTTTGTAAAAGAGCCGGTGGAACCGAACACCGTCAGGAAAATAATTAACCTTTAAGCCCCAAACGAGCTGAGAACCCAGGAGGAACCGCCACGGCGTCACAGGCTGGAGGGGCGTGTCTGTGTTTGATTGGCAGATGCTGGGGGGGCGTGTCTGCATTTGATTGGCACAGACTGGAGGGGCGTGTCTGCGTTTGATTGGCAGATGC
>CAAKHG010050800.1:0-11938 GCA_901007715.1 Dactylopterus volitans
GCCTCCCACCATGTGAAGTAAACACGTGTGCGTGTGTGTGTGTGTGTGTGCAGGTGACTATGATAAGCAGCGTGATGATCCAGGTGAGCAGCTGATAAAGATCCAGGAGGTTCTGGTCCATCCGCACTTCCACCCCTACACCTTCGACAGCGACATCGCCCTCCTCCTCCTGGCCTCGCCGGTCCTCCGGGGCCCCACCGCCGTCCCCGCCTGCCTGCCCGACGCCCACCTGTCCAAATACCTGCTGCGCGTAAGAAATACTGATAATAATAGTAATAATCCCTGGAAAAGCAGTCGCTGTGGTGTGAGTGTTTGGCTCCAGTGACTGTGTGTGTGTGTGTTTGTCAGGAGAACAACTACGGCCGGGTGACGGGCTGGGGGGCCACGCAGTACCTGGGCCGCTCGTCCCGCTTCTTGAGGAAGGTGGCGCTCCCGGTGGTCAACAACCGGGACTGCACCAAGACCACAGAGCAGGTGAGCAGCAGCTCAGGGACACACGGGTGATATATGGGTGATATATGGGTGACACACGGGTGACACACGGGTGACACATGGGTGACACACGGGTGATATACGGGTGACACACGGGTGACACATGGGTGACATACAGGTGACACACGGGTGACACACGGGTGACATACAGGTGACACATGGGTGACATACAGGTGACACACGGGTGACACATGGGTGACACATGGGTGACATACAGGTGACACACGGGTGACAAATTAAAGGAGGAGCCTGCCTCAGTGAGCAGAAACCAGAGACTGTACATAACCATAGTCTGTATATAACCAGGTTATATGAAGTTTCTTGTTATATGTTATCGTCTAAGGTTTTGTTTACACTCTGCAGCTACATACAATCCATGGTTGTGTAGCATTGGTGGTTATATACAAGCTATGGTTATATACAGGCTGTGGTTATGTAGCATCTATGGTTATATGCAGGCTGTGGTTATATACAGGCTGTGGTTATGTAGCGTCTCTGGTTATATACAGGCTGTGGTTATGTAGCATTTATGATTATATACAGACTGTGGTTATGTAATGTTTATGGTTATATACAGTCTGTGGTTATGTAGCATCTATGGTTATATACAGGCTGTGGTTATGTAATGTTTATGGTTATATACAGGCTGTGGTTATGTAATGTTTATGGTTATATACAGGCTGTGGTTATGTAGCGTCTATGGTTTTATACATTGTTACATCCAGCTCCACCTTCTGCCTGTGCTCGCGGCGTCTGATCTGCTGGTGTGTTTCGCTGCTGCAGGTGATCACAGACAACATGTTCTGCGCAGGATACCTGCAGGCCAGCCGGGACGCCTGCAGCGGCGACAGCGGCGGCCCGTTCGTGGTCAACTACAGGGGGGTCTGGTTCCTGACCGGCGTGGTCAGCTGGGGGGAGAAGTGCGCCGCCGTCGGGAAATACGGCGTCTACACCCGGCTGGGCAACTTCCTGGGCTGGATTAGAGACACCATGGACAGACAGGACCTGAACGCCACCGCGAGCTGAGGGCGCGGGGAGCAGGTGACGCCGCCGGTTTGGCGGCGGCGGCGCTCCTGGCTCGCCTTTTTCCCCCCTGAGAACGATGTCTATTGAGTTTATTCCCGTCACCGGGTGTGGTGATGTGGGACGGAGGTTAGACTTGTAGAAGCAGAGAAGAAGAAGACGACAGGACAGCAAACAGATGGCGGCAAGGAAAACACGCCAAATAATGTACAGTCCATATAAAACACAAAATGAGGCGCGTTAATTTCAGCTTCTTTTTTTTTTTTTTTTTAATGTCTGACGTGATTCGTACATGCGAGTGTAAAAGTACATGCTGACACATTCGCCGACGCGACGTGTCGTCGAATATACGCGGTGACGCCGCTTTGACAGCTTCTTCCACGCCACAGTTGCTTTCGGCTGGTTACATGCTAGTAAACGTTGTTTTTTTTTTTTTCTTTGAAAAAAAGAAGCCCCCCGGTGGCTGCGGGGGCTCGTTACAGGTCGCAGCTTCGTACAAATCTGAGCAGTGAACGTTCGACAAGCTGCACACAAACTACATTTTAGTGTAAAAAAAGAATATAAAACGGAGTGTGTGTGAGGGTTCTTTGGTGGAATTACTGAGATAAAACATAATAATCTCTTTAGGAACCAAAGGAATCTCATTGGTTGATTCAAACTGGCATTTGAACCGAGGTGAAGAATAATAATCACTGTCAAATATATCTGTGCGTATACACTATAAGTGTCCTGCTGAATATGAATTAGGAACAGCCAATCACAGCAGAGTATTAATAAAACGCTTTGATGCAAAAATATGGGGTTCTTTCAGTGATATTTGCCCATTAATTGCAGCATTTTTTTGGAATATTTTCATATTACTAATATTTGACTGCAGTTATTACATTCTACTTTGCAGTACTGAATATGTCGTTATGTTGTATATGTTTAAAGCTTCTTTTTTTTTTCCAGATGTAAACCGTGTAGTTCACAGGTCTCCAATCCATCCTGTAGTTCTCCCGGAACACCAGTGATGTCACCGGTGTCACCGGGGCAACGGGCTCAGCAGCCATTTCTCAGTCGCACGCTGAGGAACCCGTCGCTTCAGCTGTCGACAGGGAAAGTGCCGACTTCTCCCTTTAACGGCCGTCTGGTGTAGCTATTAGCAATTAGCGATGTAGCCATGGGTGTCGACGCCTGGGTTCTAGGGCCTCGTTCTCTGAGTTCTACGTGGACTTGTGGGCGTTTGTTGATGATGATGATGTGTGTGTTTAGATCCGACTGAGGGGAGATGGAGGATTTCTGACTCCGCCCCCTTTTTCTTACCTCAAACCTGCGCGCCGACTGTTTGATTCGGGGATGTTCTGACGTCTCACCACCAGGGGGCACTAGGAGGCACCGTGAATGTGGTTCTCTATCCACTCCACATATTTAACCACCCGCGTGTAGACTCCATACACCCTCTGACTCCCGCACTCCTCTGGCCCGCCCCACGACACCAAGCCGAACACCACCCACCTCCGGCTGACCCGGTCCTCCATCAGAAACGCGCCCCCGCTGTCCCCCAGGCAGGTGTCCCTCCCGCCCTCATAGAACCCGGCGCAGAACATGTTCTCGGTGATGTTGTAGCTGACGGAGCGAGAGGCGTAGCTGGCCTGGCACTCGTCCTGAGGCACCACCGGCAGCTTGACGTACTGCAGGAGGTCCGAGGTCATCCCCAGGTCGGCCGCCACCGCCGGGTCAGAGGTCAGGGTGGAGGGGTCGCCGGAGGCGGAAGAGGAGGAGGCGTTGGGGTTGGAGATGCCCCAGCCGGCGACGACGCCCAGGGAGTTGGGTAGAGGTGTCGGGGCGTCTTCCTGCGCGGCACAGAGGTCAAAAAGGTCACTGCTCGTCACATCGAGAGGCCGCTCGCGTGGTCATTTTTGGAACGCTCGATGTCGGAAACCGACTACGGAACTGTCCCACCTGTCTGAGCGGCGGCGGCAGGCAGATGGGCCGGATGACGGCGTTGAACTCCACCCTCTCGCGCAGCTTCACCACGGCGATGTCGTTGTTGTAGTTGTTGGGCTGGAACTGCGGGTGGAGGAAGATCTGCTCCACCGAGCGGTTGGTGGCCAGGCGTTTGTCCCGAGCGTTGTGGAGGCCGAGGAACACCTGGGACACGGGAACTGTTTTCACTTGCAAGTTTTCTTGGAAAAAGTGGACGTGCCCTTTAGGAACCAGAGCGGTCGGAGTTGTGGGGCGGAGCCGAACCTTGACGTGCTCGGGGGCCACGGGGACGACGCTGGGGTCCCGCCGCTGCGACCGCAGGACGTGGGCGGCCGTGAGGACCCAGGACTCAGACAGCAGGGCGCCCGAGCCGAACCAGTGGTCCTCGGGGACGCGGGACAGGTCCTCCACGCTCAGCAGGACCTGCCATGGGAACAGGCCCGGCTCGGCGCTGCGACCGCCCACGATCCGCTTCACCTGTGTGGGGAGGAGACGCGCCGGCTGACCGCAGGCTGGGCGGAGGCGGAGGGAGGTTTAGATTTGAGAAGCAAACGGTTTTTTCCTGATTTGACTCGGGGGTGATGTCCCACCTGGCTCGCAGGAGGGCAGCTGGGCTCCTGACTCCGGATGTGTCCACTCTCCACTCGGGCCGCAGACGTAAGAACCTGCAACACGAAGCATGACGGTACGGCCTTATTATAGAATTTAGAATATAGACTTTGGTTTTTTGCGCACCAATCAGCCATAACATTATGACCACTGACAGGTGAAGTGAATAACGGTGATTATATGGTTGCCATGGCGCCTGTCAGTGGGCGGGACATATCAGGCAGCAGGTGAATGTTTTGTCCTCAAAGTTGATGTGTTAGAAGCGGGAAAAATGAGTGAGTGTGAGGATCTGATGTCCAAACGACTGGGTCAGAACATCTCCAGAACTGCAGCTTTCATGGGGTGTTGCTGGTCTGCAGTGGTCAGGACCGATCAAAAGTGGTCCAAGGAAGGAAAATGCTGAGCCCTGCCCACTGCTGAAAGCACCAGCAGTGCACCGCAGAGCACTGGAAGAGGGTGGCCTCGTCTGACCAGTCAGGTTTTCTTCCTGGTAGATGGCCGAGTGTGTGTGTGCCTTGCTCACCAGGATGCACTATAGGAAGAAGGCAACCAATGTTCTGCTGGGGAACCTTGGGTCCTGCCATCCATGTGGATGTTCCTCTGACACGTAGCAGCTACCTAAGCATTGTAGCAGACCATGTCCCCCCTTTCATGGAAACGGTATTCCCTGATGGCAGTGGCCTCTTCCAGCAGGATAATGCTCCCTGCCACAAAGCAACAATGCTTCAGGAACGTTTGAGGAACACAACAACCAGTTCAAGGTGTTGACTCGGCCTCCAGGTTCCCCAGATCACAATCCGATCCAGCATGTGTGGGATGTCTCGGACCTACAAGTCCGATCCATGGAGGCTCCACCTCACAACCTCCAGGACTTAACGGACCTGCTGTTGACGTCTTGGTGCCAGATACCACAGCAACACCTTCAGAGGTCTGGTGGAGTCCAGAACGATGGTCCAGGACTGTTTTTGCGGCAGGAGGGGGGCCAACACAATTTTAGTCAGGCGGTTATAATATTATGGCTGATTGGTGTGCACTGCACACTCATGCCAAAAATATTCAGGAAAAGCAACGGTAAACACAACCTATACGTGGAAAACATGTTTGTCAACTGCAGTAAAAATCTAAAGGAGCTTTAAACACGAGAACTAAATAGGACTTCATTCTTTATTTATGAAATGGAAATTGTGCAGAAAACATCTTTTTCATCTTTGTCAACTTAGCTCATACATTAGCATCTTTACTGTAGCTACTGTCCTTCCAGCATAAGACAAACTTAAACATGTTAATCTGCAGGTAGGTGGGAGTCATTTGTCCAGTCATTTTTGTTTACAACATACCTTGGCTATTTTTAAATGTTCAAGGTTTAAATAAACACTGGAAAACATTTGATTCAAACTATTTTACTCCCGTTCCCGTCTCGCTTTTTGCTTTTAGCCCGAGAGCGGGAACCTCTTCACCAAACTCCTCGCCTACTTGGACAAGACTCCCTTCACGGCCTCTCCGTTGGCAAAGAACCAGAACGCCGCCGCCAACGCCGCGGGGGCTCGCAGGGCTCAGCCGGTGGGCCTGGAAAACGTCCAGAGCCGGACCAGCGAGGCCGGGATGGCGGTGCAGAAGAAGGACGCCACCCAGTCTGTGGAGGAGGTGTCAGAGGTGCGGGGCTGGATCAAGGAGGTGGCGCCGCCGCCGCTGCCCGTCTCACTGGTGTACAAGGAGCCGCTCAAGAAGACCATGCAGGTCCCCGAGCTCCAGCTGGACGTGAAAACCAGCAGGAAGAAGGCGGACGACGTCTTCGGCTACGTCATCACCGACACCGAGTGAGTACTGACGCAGGATGCGGGAATGCGGATACTTTAAACCGTCAGTGCTTTGGGGGCTGATTATAGCAGGTTTTAAATTTACTTCAAACATACCACGATATCGTTGCAGTTTATTGTTACCATTGCATACCAACACTAAACATGGGAAACCAGACTGTGTGAATGTGAGCATTGTTTATGCTTATCCCGCAAAATAAATATCGATGAAAAATATTTAAAATAAAAGTATGTCAGATACCAATATATCGGCTTATATACATATATATAATCATCAACATCCTTTCCTGTCATACCAACTCTTTACTGTTTGAGTGCTGCCTGCATCTCCCATCATGCACTTAATATTTTCATTAGGTAGCAGTTTTCTATCCCAGAATGCACCTGTTGCTTGTTGCGTTGTATCTGTTTATAACGTAGCTGCGAGTCCTTTGACAAACACATGTCCATTGGACATCAGTTGCCATGACAACAATTTATGTTTAGATGCGGCTGAAAAGAGGTACTTAATATCTACACCTAACAGCCATTTTTGCGCCGATACCATTATGTAGGTGACAAATATCGGCAGAAAATATTGGCTGGCTGATAAATGTGTGGCTTCACAGTCGTGCTTAATGCGGCATATATCGGCCGTTTTTTCTGTTGATGCAGATATGCAAATATTGGCCGATACTGTCAGATGGCCGACGAATACATTGGGCTTTAATATGATGTAAATATTGTTCTGCTTTTTATTGTAAATCAGGTGTTTATATATATTATTTATTCACTGCAGTCTAACTCGCCGAAGTTAACTGATGGCACATCGCGATGACGTCGTTTTCCTGACTTATTTAGGCCAGTGTGATGACGTTCAGACGGACCTTAGTTCAGTTATGAAGCTAATGAGTGAACTTGTGTTTCCTTAAGTAGCGCGCGCACACACACACACAGACACACACACACCACACACACACACGCACACAACACAAGCCATATCATGTCTCATGTCTGCGATGAATCGTGGAGCTCAAAAAGCTTTTTACAGGAATAGTTTAATGGTTTCCAACCATTTGGCTTCGGGGAGATCTATAAATGTTGTCTCCAGAAACTCATTCGGCTGATTTTTATTTTGTCTTCATTTCTGAGCTGCTCGCCATTATTCGCTCCCTCTCCTCAATGTTATCATGAAATGTACTTTCCCTTTAAATGTCCCCGCTATCAAGGATAAATTTTGTTTTTCATACATCACAAAGCACCCTCATACCGAGCAAGCTGATGTCAAATATTACCCAGGATGCAACAAGAGGACACTGCGGGCCATCTTTTCTCTCCACATTCTTCTTCACACCAAGGGCAGAGTCATTTTCATATTGATTTCGCCGCTCCTCAGCTTGAAATTGAAGTCCTTTGGAAATGCCGGCTGAGCCGTGTGGCTTTGAACCCGCCTCACAGATCCTGCAATAGGTGTAATTCTGCTCAAGGCCTTTGTGGCGCGTACCGGCGCCACTTTTACAGCGAGGGAAAAACATCTCGGTGATTCTGAGGTCTCGCCGTTGTCTGTCGAGCGATGAAGGGTCGTTCGGCAGCCCGCATTGGCTTCAATTTACGCCACCCCCCCTCCCCTTCTCCCCTTGAAACTTGATTTACACCGGCGCAGGCTCCGGCACACAGATCATTATGATGTTATTATGAGGCCGCTGTGTTCAAAAGCAGTGATGACCTTATAAAAACGCTGTCAAAGGAGAACTCCAACCCTAATTTCAGATGGGTTTCGCTCGAAACAATTGATAGGACCAAAAAAAAATAATTTCACACGCGTTCGGCATTGAGCTAAAAACCGCTACAACCAGAAACTTCTAAACAGCTTTTTTTTCCTCTTTGGACCTCTGTAAATCGCTGCAGTAACGATCAGAGCGTCGCACGGACTCACGCAGCGGAGATGCAGGACATTTGTTTGCACACAAACATAACTTTGTTTGCATTCTACCACCGTATTCGGAGTCATGCAGCATTGTGGGAAGGAGGAAAAATCGCCTCCAAAAAAAAATAAAAATAAAAAAGCCAACAGGATCTTCTTTTCATTGGATTTTGGATTAGAGCATGTTGTTTTTCAGCAAGATGACGTTCACAAACAAACATTTGTGATCTTCGAGGCCGAAGCGTTACCGCCAGAAGCTAAAAGCTAACGATGAGCGGCAAACAACATCGGCAGTGATGATGTTTAACCCATTTGTGCCCAGATTTTTTCCAGAGTTGTGAATTGAATCCCTCTGAATCATGTTATGGATGTATTTTTTCCATTTTTGTGCTTTGTTTTGAAGAAAATTGCATTTTTATGACTCACAGAAATAAGCCCATGAACAAAATATGAATATTTACTCTAGAGACTTGAATGATTAAAAAATTATAAATATGTTTGGGGGAAAAATCATAAGAAATTTATGAGAATGACCTTTTTCCAGGAAGATTTGCATGGCGGACCAGGTCTTCAGCGGGAAGGAGCAGGAAGCAGATGATGTCATGCGATAGGGGGCACTTGGAAACCATTTTTAAAAAAATCAAAACCTTTGTCTAAGCTGTCCACAGGTACATAAGTGGAAAAAAGTTGCATTAGTACCTTTTGAGATTTTTTATTGTGAGTCAAAAATGACAGTGATGAACTTTGATAAAACAACTGTTGCCAGTGGGGATATAAAAACGGGTTTTAATATCCCCGACAACGTCTGCAGTCTCGCGCCGCCGTCTGTTCGCCTTGATGTTCGCGTGTGTGATATTTACTGATGACGCGGAGCAAAACGTGAACATCATGTACGAAAGCTCCTTCAAAAAAAAAAAACCCCCAAAAACCCAGGACAAAACAACCGGAAGGGTTACCCTAGGAAGTCATTTGCGGGTTTTAGAACTCGTTTCTGCGGTACTCGGGTACTATTTGGGGTTGAGACCTCCGCTTCTGTCTTGCGTTTCACCTGTTGCTTCATCCAAAGGAGATGAGAGGAGCATTTGATGTGTGCCTTCCTCACAGAGATAATGCATTCAACCCATATTCCGTTTTTGCGCCTGCAGTCGGGGGGTGGGGGAGGTTGGACATGTGTTCCTGTGTTCTCTTTTTCAGGAAGACAGGAACTTTGCCTCGCTAAGAAACGGCGAAAAGGAGGATTTTCAAATGTTGAAAGTTTGGGGGTAAAAAAAAAAAAAAAAAAATACATCAGTCAGCAGAAGCGGCTCTGACATGAGTGTTACATCAATCTATACGCCGAGGTAGAACTATTGTACCTTCACGAAGCGGGCTCGGAGGCTGCGGCGCTCTGATCGTAAGCGTGGAGCTTTAAGATGTCCTCAGCCACTTTGGCGCCCCAGATGTCAGAGTCTTCAGTGAGCTCAGCAGATTCCTTTACAGCGGCTCTTCAAAGTCTCTCTTGCCGTTTCTGAGAGAACCCTGTTCTTCAAAAGAGCACCAAAGCTGCCCTTGACGGTTTGCGTTGTGTCAAGTGTCTCCTTGAGAGGTTGGGTGTGTGGGGGGGGATGGAGGAAGAAGAAGAAGCCAAACCCAGACTTCTCAACGTGAAAGAAAAAGGCTCTTCCTCAACCTTTTCAAAGAACTGCCTCTCACTGAGTCAAACTTGAGTTTCACAGGTTGGTGTCGGGAGCAGCCATGTGTGCTTAAGGTGTCGAGGTGGCTCGGTTTCCGGCAACATTTGGCTGGTGTTAAAACTGACCGGTGAGGCCTCTTCATCCTGGATGACCTGGTCCAAACCACGTAAAAAAATGACAAATCCCGTCCAGTTTTGACTAACGTGTTTCTCATAACTTGCACTGCACGGAACCTCCAAACCTCCCGTCGGCCTCACATTTGAGTCGAAGGCCAGTAAGGTTTCCGAAGAATTGACGACTTTTGAGTATCTCCATGAAAAAAAAGGGTTTAAGATGTGGCACAAATAACCTCTTGAACCTCAGAGGAAATAAGAGCATCATGGTATATTGATATTTTGAGCTCAGATCTAGCACCGTTCCCTGTCTTGGACCACTCCCAGACTCTTTGCAAAGGGAGCCTGTCTGCTGAGATTTCGCTTTTTTGTGGAGTTTAGTTTTGTTAGCTTCTTTCCTCCAGGATCGGGAATCCTCAGATTGCGAGACGCAAACGTAGAACAGGCGCAAAAGCGCAGGTGAGATGCAGAATTCAGACTTTTGGCAAAAGCGAAGGCTGGTAGCAGGAAACCTCCTGGAGGTTCAGAGAGCCTCCTCCTCCTGTGGCCCATGGCAGCGGGGATGGGATAGGGTGGGAGGACAAGGAAGACAAGGTGATTCATCACAGCTGGAGGAAAACACCTGCTCCCCGACACACACACACACACATTAGCACTTGTTTTGTTTTTTTCTCTCTCCGTAGCCCTTCAACCTATAATTTTCTCTACAGACAAAGCTCGCATGACTCACTGTTGTGCACCTTAATAAAAGTACTTGATATTCCTCAAAAATCTCCCAAAAAGTAAAATCTCCCCAAACAAACTTCCGTGTGTCCAGCTGAAAGAAAACCTCAGTATTTATTTGAACAAATTATGTAGCCACAGAAGGTTTGATGTCAACTATTAAACTATGTACCCACAATCCCTTGAAATTTTGTTTCTTACATTTCACTTGTGTGCCTGGTCACTAATTGGTCCACTCCAGGTATTAGCCAGGCACCATTATTGTCTCCCATGTGTAGCTGCGATGTTGGTCCTCATCAGCTTTCTCCAACTTCGCAAAACTCATCATCATTGTAACAAAAAAAGACTTTTCAAGCCAAAGTCAAAGTGCGTCATTCTGTTTTATGGCATTTTCTTCAAAAGGTCTCCAACAGCCTGTTATGCCGAGACTTGAAATGACGGTACAGATCATCTCGTGACAAATTACTCTGTGGCATCCCGCTGCATTCTTATTTGAAACGTTGTCTCGGCGAGTCCTCGACGCTGATTGATGATCAGATTGAAGTATGACAGCCCCTCCTCCTTTGCCACGTCTGATTCCTCCGGGTGGCTCCGATGTGGAAGGATGACCGGAGAAGCCTGGCGGGCAGGAGATGTTTTCCCTTTTCTGATGTGGGGAGAAACGAGCGAAAGCCGCGGCTCGCTCGCGTCGATGCGTCCAACAATCCTCTCCACGGGCACTCGGGGGAGATCTGTGGAAGCTGCACTGATAGCACGACCTTCCACAACTACTGTATGAACACACTGAACAGCCATTACATTATGACCACTGATGACAGGTGAAGTGAATATTGGGGTTGTATCTGGCAGCGAGTGAACATTTTGTCTAGACGACTGGGTCAGAACATCTCCAGAACTGCAGCTCTTGTGGGGGGTTCCTGGTCTGCAGTGGTCAGGACCTATCAAAAGTGGTCCAAGGAAGGAAAAGCAGGAACGGCGACAAGGTCATGGAGGCCAAGGCTCACTGATGCAGGTGGGGAGTGAAGGCTGGCCCGTGTGGTTCCGATCCAACAGACCAGCTACTGGAGCTCAGACTGCTGAAACAGTTGCTGCTGGTTCTGATAGAAAGGAGTCAGAACACACAGTCATGGTGGTTTGTTGTGTGTGGGACCAGTCAGGGTGCCCATGCTGACCCCTGCCCACTGCTGGAAGCACCAACAATGGACACGGGAGCACCAGAACTGGACCACGGAGCAACGGAAGAAGGTGGTCTGGTCTGATGGGTCAGGTTCTCTTTTACATCACGTGGATGGCCGTGTGTGTGTGTGTGTGTGTGTGTGCGTGTGTGCGTGTCTGTCGCTTACCTGGGGAACACATGGCAACCAGCATGCACAGATGTAATGGCCATTTGAGTTTCACGTGGTTTCTAGACGCCACGTGGTCCTGGCACATCATTTTTATGGGTTCAGCCAACAGAATTTGCGAAAAAACCTCATCGCCTGGCTTCCCGGGTGGTCGCTCTGTTCTGAACTTAGAGGTCAGTTTTGAGTTTCACAGCTTTTTAGACACCTTGTTCATCTCAGACGGCTGCTGTTGTGACGTAAAGCTGTTTGGCGGCCGCAACCGCGAGATACTGCT
>CAAKHG010050801.1:13604-24782 GCA_901007715.1 Dactylopterus volitans
AGCATTCCTCAAACTTTCGCAGCTGGGTGTGAAAACCCCCAACTCCAACTTCGATTGGCTATTTTATGGCCAGGATCCCTGACGTCACCAGGCCATATATAAAGGACAAACACCTTTCTCCCCCGGTCTTGGGTCATTCTCTTTCTTGGGTCACTCTCTCTTGCTCCGTTCTCTTATTAGCTCTTCAGCTCTCCAGCAGCTCCTCAGCTGCTGCTGCTGCTGCTTCTCCCCTCCATGAGGCCTGCACAAGACAGAGGCCTCCACTGGACCAAGCCTTGGTAGTGACGCGAGTGCCTACCAAAGGACAAGACGAGCATGACACAAGCCTGCCAGCGGATTTTAACCAACCAAAGAGCCACCGAGTTAGCCTGGACTAACTCCACCAGAGGAAGCAAGACTCCAGCCACGGCCAGGACTTCAGCGCCTTCCCACCGGGAAAAGACAACCAACTGGCAACCCAACTGAACATTGCAATTACTGGACTTTGCAATCAACCAAACAGCATCAAACCGCAGACCTGCAACTCAGCACATCAGCGGCATCTTTCTCATACACTGGACGTGGTAATGTACTGGGCCTAGTCAGCTTACTTCGTCTACATTTGACTCAACATAGAATTTTTCCACTCTGCCAATGTATATTAATATAATTCAATATTACGGTTGTTGTATGTTTAGTCTGTCATTAGCAAGTTGACTAGTTATCTGAGCGCCCTGCGACCCAGCGTGAACAAAGGGTTACACCCGTGTTCCCCTTCCCCGCATCACGCTGGTTAGGCTCAGGCCACACCTCACACACACACACACGCACACACACACACACACTGTACATAACACCTTTGTAGCTTGGTTAGAGTTCTGTTTGTTGTTTCACTTTCTTTGTTAATCAATAAACTTCTTTAAACTTGCTTGTCTGGTTGACATTGTATAAAGTGAATTCTGCCAACATACACTGCAAAGAACTCCAAATGCTTCACCTGTGCTACTGTTAATGAAGTAATTTGATTATAATTATGAATGTAATTATTAAAGTCAAGTTATGTGTTAACAGAATAACTTTTGAGACTGATTTGTAACATTGGTTATCTAGTGCCCCGAGGTGGATTTAATGAAAAATTAAATCCTGTTATTCTTTTGTAGTAAATATTAGTATCTCAGTATTAATATTTTACTAATTTTGATAACCAACAATAATAATAATTAAAGCACAGCATTTATGAGGGCTCTGTGCAAGGCCTATGATATCAACACTGCCCGACAGTGTGAGCTCAACAAATGATGCCCCCTGCGCAGCCATCGAGCTCTGAGCACAACAGCTCTGTCTCAACGGGTGGAGAGCCTGGACCATGGTCCTGCCAGGAGCAGGTGGTTTGATGACCTAAGTGCCCTGGTAGTAGTGTGAGGCAAGCTCTGATAAATAAGCTGGTGCCAGACCATTTAAACATTTAAAAACAATTAAGACCTTGAATTGGATTCTGAAGTTAACAGGTAACCAGTGTAAGGATGCCAGGATGGGACGAATGTGGTCACACCGTTTCTTTCCAGTTAGTAGGCGGGCAGCTACATTTTGGACTACTTGTAAATGGCGCAGTGCTGACTGGTCAAGACCAATGAACAAAGAATTACAGTGGTCTAAGTGTGATGTGATAAAGGTGTGATTGACTCTCTCAAAATCGTTTCTGGGGAGATATGAATTGACTTTTGCTAATAGTCTTAACTGAAAGAAGCTTGTTTTGACTATGGAGCTTATGTGCTTATCGAACCTAGAATCATTGTCTATAATACCACCAAGATTCTTTGCAAAAGGGCGGCAGTGAGAGTTTAGGGTGCCAATGGCGCTATCAAAGCCATCTAATAGATTTTGTGGACCAAATGAAATTACCTCAGTTTTTTTCTTGTTCAAAGGGAGAAAGTTCACTTCCATCCAAGACTGAATAGCAGTGAAGCAGTCTAATAAAACCTGAACTGAAGCTTGGTCATTTGTTTTTAGGGGCAAATAGATTTGTACGCCTTCTACAAAGCAATGAAATGAGATAGCATGCTTTCTAAAAATGGATCCCAAGGGCAGCATATATATTGTAAAGAGGAGGGGGCCCAAGGTAGAACCCTGTGGCATCCCACAGCTCAGGGGGGGAAGTGGTCCCAGCTGGACAGAGAAGCTCCTGTTTAAAAGATAGGACTGTAACCACTTCAGAGCAGTACCCCTAATGCCAACACAGGTATTTAGACGTGACAGGAGAATATTGTGGTCTACCGTATCAAAGGCAGCTGTCCAATCCAGAGGGACCACGACTGCAGAGTTATCAGAGTCAGCTGTAAAAAAGAAGGTCATTTGTAATTCTTAAAAGCGCCGTTTCTGTGCTATGGCATGCCTTAAAACCAGACTGAAACTTCTCTGAAATGCCATTGAAATCTATATTAGATTGTAGCTGTTCATATACCATAGTTTTCTCCCAAGTAAACCCAACAACTTGCCTTTTAGACCTAATCAATCCTTAAATCATTTTATGGATTCTTTGAGGAACAACTGTTAAACATTATGAACTGCTCTCTGCAGACGGGCATCTTCCCCACGGTGGTGGTGAAGCCCCTCCAAAGAAGAGCAGCTTAGACCCCAACCTTTTTTCATAACTACTGACCTGTATCCAACTTACTGTTCTGAAGCAAAATTTTAGAAAAACTGGTTCTTAACCAGGTAAATGACCTTTTAAATAGAAACAAAATCTTAGAAAGACATCAGTCTAGTTTTAAGATGAACCACAGTACTGAGACAGGACTTTTAAAGATCTTAAATGACATCAGGTGGAATTGGAACAAGACAGTCACCGTGTTGGTTCTACTGGATCTAAACGCTGCCTTTGATATAGTAGACCATCACATTTTATTGAATAGACTTAGACACCTGGTTGGCCTCTCTGGTACTGTTTTTAACTGGTTCCACTCTTATCTCACAAACTGATGTTTTAATGTAAGTATGGATACATGTTCCTCAAGAACCTATGAAATTAAGTGTGGGGTTCCCCAAGGTTCAATTTTAGGCCTAGCCCTTTTTAATCTTTACATGATTCCTTTTGGGGACGTCATCAGGAGACATGGCATCAGTTTCCATAGCTATGCTGACGACACACAGCTGTACATCGCTGTGTCTCCTAATGACACAAGGGCAATTGATACCCTTTTTAACTGCATTTTAGACGTCAAGTCATGGATGGCAGTGAACTTCCTACAGCTCAACCAGGACAAAACAGAGGTTTTAGTTATTGGTCCTAATAAAAATTAAAATAAATAAAAATTTTACCAAAACTACAAGATTTTAAACCAACACAGTCTGTAAAAAATCTTGGCATGAATTTTATCCCACATATCAAAAATTTAACAAAAAATAGGTTTTTATCATCTTAAGAACATAGTCAGATTCCCCCCGTTCTCTCCCAGGCCAGCATGGAGGTGCTAATGCATGCTTTTATATCTTGTCATTTAGACAACTGTAATGGCCCGCTCTCTGGTCTCCCTAAAAAGAGCATTCCAACCCTCCAATTATTGCAAAAGTCAGCTGCACGCATGCTGAGGAGGACCAGAGGGTGGGCCCGCATTACACCAGTTTTAAGATCACTGCATTGGCTCCCTGTTTGCTTCAGGATCGATTTTAAGGTTCTTCTACTTGTTTTTAAATGTCTTAATGGCTTCTTATTCATCTGACCTGCTTTTACGATATCAGCCCTCGCAGCTCCTGAGGTCCTCCGACACCAGCCTTTTAACCATACCAAAAGCCCGATTTAAAATCCACGGTGAGGGGGTATTCAGCTACAATGGCCCCCACCTGTGGAACAGCCTACCGGAGAACCTCAGGACTGCAGAGACAGTTGATGTTAAAGACAGAGAAGGTTAAAGACACACCTTTTCAATCAGGCTTTTAACTGACCTCTTTGGTTGTTCTTAAGATTTTTATTAGGTTCGATTTTATTTTACATTGTTGCCCTTTGTTGTTTGTTTTTAACTCTGGCGTTTCCTCAGGAGGGGTCCATCACACACGGAGCTGTGTTGGGCCTGCTACTGGGGGTGCTGTCCTCAGATCCTTTTGGCCTGGCTCTTTTAGGGACTCCCCACCTTGGGATTGGGGCTAGTTGGCCTGTGCGTATGCGTGTGAGCGTGTGTACGTGTGTATGGTTGTGTGTATACATTGAGATCTTGCCTCTTAACCTTTTTTTGCAGACACGTGGAAAAACAGATGTGGTATGCCATCACATCTCTTGAAAGGATCCAACACCCATTCAACAGTCCCAAGATGTCTGCCTTGAAAAGAGAATTGGATATGATGATGGAAATGGGAGTGATTGAGCCTTCAGTCAGTGAGTGGAGCAGTCCCATAATCCTGGTCCGAAAGAAAGACACAACATTGAGATTCTGTTTGGACTTGACTTAATGGAGTGAGTAGGTTGGACTTGTACTCCATGCCCAGAGTGGATGACCTGGTGGAGAGAATGGGAAGTGCCAGCTTCATCAGTACCCTGGATTTATGTAAGGAGTACTGACAGATTCCATTACATGAGGAGAGTAAGGAGGTGACAGCATTCCGAACCCCTTTTGGCCACTTCGTCATCACCGTGCCTGGGTGCCCCGTGCCCCCCGTCGCACCGACAACATGCCCCCAGCTGTGCACTCTGCCCCCCCCTCCTCTCCTCTCTCTTGTGCTTGTCAACAATGTGAATTAATGTGCATGCAGTGCCCGACCCGCCCCCAACACCAGTTCCAAGCTATTGATGATGAGAGGAGAAGCCAGGCAATCATGGTGCCCCCAAAAAGACACCAGGAGTCAGGACACAAGTAAAGAAGGAAAAAGCAAAGGAAACTTGAGGCTATAGCACTGCAAGCAGGTATGTATACACGTTTTAATGTACCCCAGTCTCTGCGTGTGTTTACCTCTTGCTCTGCTAACATTAAAACAAATGAAATTCGCTTTGAAACCATAACAGTTGCAAATCGCGTTGTGCTGTGCAGCATGTATTTGCAAGTCACTGATTTATGTGGCTACTGGACTTTATGGTATAAAACAACAAAAAAAAATCTGTTAACTTAAGCCAGGAAAGATGAGTGCACAGCAGCTTCATGGGAGATAATACTCATATCATGAAGCAATGAAGCAGCTGAGCAAAAGACAGCCAGGCCAGTCCAGGGCCAGGGAACAGAGCAGGTCGGGGGAAAAAACTGTTGTCTGTGATGTTAACAGTTAACTTCTCAGTGTGTGCTGACTGTGTGCTGACTAGGTTGTTGTGATACCTGGTGGTCTCAAAGACACCCGATCCGAGTGATCCGACTTTGATAGTACAATTAAGGCAAACATGCGTGAAAATAGACCCAGATAGCTGCAAAAAACTGCTGAAGCACCAGCAAAGCCCCGTCCCTGCCTCTGGCTCTGCACAGTTTTGTTTCAAACTGCTCAGGGATATAATTTAGGCATTTTTCAAAAGAAAAAAATGCCATTTCTGACTGCCCCCTCTCATGTGCATTCCTAGAACCATTCCTGTCAGTAATAGAAGACCTGTGTACAGTCCATCACCTTCAGGCCTTTGGATCTCCCTCGCTGGTTGAGCAGACTTCTGTTTCTATCCTGAGTGCTTGTTTAGCACGCCTTTCCCGGTTCAAGACTCTGACTGACTCTCCAAGCCAGATGCTCGCGGATGCGAAGTGAGGTAGTTAATGGTAAGAGATATAAAGCTGGAATGATTGAATGCAAATGTGTCCAGAAACAACCTCTTTTATTGTTATGAAAAGAAAAAAAAAGTAGCTGATTCCGAGCAGGACCTGATGTGGTGTAAGGGGGGAAATGAGGGAGACACAACAAAAAAAAAAAACAGACAACAACAACAGCAGAAATCAGTGCCATGGGCAGGAGCAGGGAGCAGCATGTATGTCTATATTGCAACTATGTGTGCGTTTGTTTATGTGAGTGAGTGAGTGAGTGATTGAGTGAGTGGGTGCGCGAGCGAGCAAACAAGTGAGCAAATGAGTGGGCATGTGTCAGATGTGAGTGTTTGTCATTGGAAAAGATTTGGAGTTGAAGTGAGCCACACCACAGCAACCCCCAACCAGCAGCCAAGCAAAGACCGCAGTGGCCAGGGCACCCTGCATCCCCCACAGAGCATCCCCCTCCCAAGGAGAGCCAGCAGAGGGCCACCGAGGTCCCCCCACCCCCGGCGAGAGACAGGCACAGCAGGACAGGAGGGAGCAGAGTCCCAGCCCAGCCAGCATTCTACACTCCCAAGCGCAACTGAAACCCAAGGCCCCAAAGCCCCACCCAGCCGAGGCCCGCCCCAGCCCCGAACATGAGACCCACACCCTGAGCAGGCTGAATGAGACTCCCCCAGCCAAACAAAGCAAAGCCAGGCCCAGGGACCATCCATATACAATGTACTATGAACCGGTGCAGTCCCCAGCAATGGGCCAGCCAGACACCCAGGACACCCGGGACACCCAAACCCACCCCGACCACCACTCCCGCCAGGGCGGGGCCCCACCGCCACCTGCCACCAGCGACAACCCAGGACGAGAAGGCGCACCACCCAGGCCGCAGATCCCAACCACCCCGCCAGAGGAGGACAGATAACAGGG
Organism: Dactylopterus volitans; assembly: GCA_901007715.1. Taxonomy (NCBI): domain Eukaryota; kingdom Metazoa; phylum Chordata; class Actinopteri; order Syngnathiformes; family Dactylopteridae; genus Dactylopterus; species Dactylopterus volitans. The sequence continues at coordinate 20,213 of CAAKHG010050801.1, forward strand.
CACAACTAGGAAAGAGAGTCCCCCACAAACACTCCCAACGCCACCTCCCGGAACCAGCATACCTGTGTTGTGTTGGCAGGAGTGTATATACGACAGTGTGTGCAATTGTAGTGAGGTGTACATATGTGGTGTGTGCATAGCTATGGATAGCTATGATAGCTAATTAAAATTGTGGGGTCGCTGGGGCATGAACACCCCACTGCTGGCAGACAGTGTAGTCAGCATGCCCCACCCCACAAGCCCTCAGTGTCTAGTCGCAACTAAAAGTAGGGGAGTAATCCCTCCAGCGGGGAAGGGTAATTTGAAATTTCCAGTTCACGAGGATAGTTTTCTTAGCAGTGCTCAGGGCAGTGAGAGTCATGCAGTGTTTTGTTGATATCCGTGTCAGTGAGGTTCCCAAGTATGCAGAGTGAGGTGGAAGCTGGGATGGGACATCCGACACATGTTGACAGGTCTTCACATATCCTCCGCCAGAACAGTTTGACAGGAGGACACAACCATAGGGCATGCATGTAAGTATCTGGGGTGTTAGTGTTTCAATGCGCACTGGTGTTTGAATCTGCCACACCCATTCTAAACAACCGTTGTCCTCTGCAGTGCAGCCTATGCAGGATTTTGTACTGTATGAGTTGTAAATTGGAGCTTTGGGGCATTCTAAATGTATTAGATAAGATTTGTCTCCAAAACTTATCATGTGGGCAAATAGATAATTCTGTTTCCCACTTGGAAAAGGTAAATTGACTGTATTTATATAGCACTTTTCTAACTTTGATGGTACTCAAAGCGCTTTACACTAGATGGCCACATTCACCCATTCATACACACATTCACTCACTGATGCCGGAGGCTGCCATGCAAGGCGTCAACCTGCCCACTAGGAGCAATCAGGGGTTCAATATCTTGCTCAAGGAAACCTGAACAGTCTCTGCCGGAGATGACCGGCAGAGATGCATGCTTATGTTAAACTTTATGTGTGTGGGGTAATAAGAGTATTTGTGTGATGATCTTAATGGACTGGCTTGTGAATGTGTGTGCTTGCATGCATGTGTGCATGCGGGTGGCGTGTGTACATAAATCCCAGCGTGTGATGCATGCATGTGATGTCAGAGTACAATTGAAGGTATGTTGATGTGAACCTGAAAAGCAATTATGTATTAACATAAAGAAAAACAGCCATTGACAAGGCAGACGTAGACAATTAAGAGACAATAGGTTGGGGGAGTGATAAAACATTTTGATGGCGGAGGGGCGGGGTTGGATTCAGGGGTAATGAGATGCACGTTTTTATGGCTTGTATAGTAGGCAGACCTGTGTGTCAGGGAGGTGGAGAAAGTGGTGATGGGAAATGCAGAGAGATGCTTTTTCATTCACCTGTGTAGAGTGCTTGTTGAAAGAATACATACGACCTTAGTGTAGGCGGGCAGAGTAGTGGGTGGCTAATATAGCCAGGGGGTGACGTTGCGGTTGAGGTAGAGTTGGACATTGACATACAGTTTGTCCACCGCGATTTCAGCATCAAAATCAAAATAAATAGTTTTTGGATATAAAAGAAAGTTGCCAAATACTGAGTTCAGAATATAGCGTTCCCCACTGGAAAAAGAAGAAAGATAAGGAAGTGGTTGCAAGTGTTCAAAAGTACCTTAATTCAGTCAGGAGGGGCAAGCTGCTTATATATACAGATGGGTCGAGGCATCCTGGCAGTAGGAGGGCTGGGTTTGGGGTGTATGTAGTGTGTATGTAACATTACTATGTCAGAATACTCCATTAACTGGACCAAATCCACTGTTCTGCCCTTCAACCACGATTTCCAGAGCACGTCATCCACCCCACTCCAGGCAGGGAACATCAAGTATTTGGGTGTCAACATATCCTCCAGGCTGTCAGATCTAGCAAAGCTCAACTACACTCCTCTACTGAAAACAATAGAAAACGACCTCATGAGGTGGAGATCTCTGCCCATATCACTTGTGGGAACAGTTGCAACTGTCAAAATGATGATTCTGTCAATTACCTTTTTTCAATGATCCCCTCTAAACCTTCTCCAGTCTGGTTTAAAACACTGGACTCAGAAGTCTCTAAATTTCTGTGGAAAAATAAGCCTCCACGTATAAGCTTAAAAACCTTGCAAAAAGCCAAAACCTGCGGTGGCTTAAAACTATCAATTTTTTAATCAATACTTTCTTGCAAATAGACTCCAGTTTGTCCTGAAATGGATTAAATCTAACCCTCTCAATCACACATGGAGGGATAGCGAACAATCATTCTGGAAAGAAATTCCAGTCTCTGACTTACCATTCATCAGTCCCACTGTCAAACGCCACAACTGCTTCAAAAGTATTAATATAAGCATGTCACTGACAGCCTGGTGGGAGTTTCTTAATACAAGCAGGTATTCACTTATCCCATGCAGACTTACACCAATTTGGAACAACCCTGGCATCTTGCAAAACAAGAAACCACTAAACTTCCCAGCATGGCGTGATTTGGGGGTGAGACACCTCGAACACATCATCCAAGGCAGCAGCTTCGCACCATTTCACACACTAGTGGGAACATTTGAAATTAATTGAAAAAAATTTCTCGAATACCAAAAACTTGAAGTTGTTATCAAGGGGAGATTTGCCCTTAGTCAATCGAACCTCGAACTACCCCAGATAGTTGACAATTTGGGGGAGTGATAAATACCAAAAACTTGAAGTTGTTATCAAGGGGAGATTTGCCCTTAGTCAATCGAACCTCGAACTACCCCAGATAGTTGACAATTTCCTAAACCTTTCATTGCAAAAATTGCTATCAACGATTTATAAATTCCTTACTGAAACAGACGGTACGGTCTCTCTTGCAACTTCCAAGGGTGGCATGGCTCAGTTGGTAGAGCGGCCTTCCTGGTTCGAGCCTTATCGCAGAGACTGTGTCGAAGTGTCCTTGAGCAAGATACTGAACCCCTGATTGCTCCTGGTGGGCAGGTTGGCGCCTTGCATGGCAGCCTCCGGCATCAGTGAAGGAATGTGTGTATGAATGGGTGAATGTGGCCATGTAGTGTAAAGCGCTTTGAGTACCATCAAAGGTAGAAAAGCGCTATATAAATGCAGTCAATTTACCTTTTCCAAGTGGGAAAAGGAATTATCTATTTGCCAACATGATAAATTTTGGAGACAAATCTTATCTAATACATTTAAAATGCCCCAAAGCTCCAATTTACAACTCATACAGTACAAAATCCTGCATAGGACGCAGTTCACAGGACGGTTGTTTAGAATGGGTGTGGCAGATTCAAACACCAGTGCGCATTGTAACACTAGCACCCCAGATACTTACATGCATGCCATATGGTTATGTCTTCCTGTCAATCTGTTGTAGCCTGTCCACTCATTTCCCATTTCAGTAGTGGGGGGATTCCTGCCTGTTTTTGGTATCTGGGGGCCTGCGGGGGCTGGTGGGTCTGTGGCTGCTCTCCTGGGGGTGCTGTGGGTCCCTCTGGGGTGGGCGCGGTGGGTCGCCCCCCGGCCGGGGTAGGCTCTCAATGGGCTTCTTCTCATAACAATAAAGGAATGCAGATAATACAACAGGAGGAGTATTTCAGACTCCTCCTTTGTAGAGCAAATCTGTCTGGCAGCAACAGGGCCCCAGACCACCCATTCTGTACGCCTTAGATGCCGGACAGGACAAAAAAAAAAAACTCCTAGATCATGAATTTTAATCAATAACCCATCCTTCGATAGTGAGTCATAAGCTTTCTCAGTGTCTAAGAAAACACCAACCACCACCTCTTTATTGTTAAATGCCCTTTTAGTATCCTGATCCAGCAGGGCTACTGACTCCATTGTGGCTAGAAATGAACAAAAAGTCCTCTTGTTTCTAAAAAGTACTCTAGCCTATCTGTGACCATCATCTCCATTACCTTGCAAAGCACTGATGTAAGCGCGATGGGCCGGTACGAATTTGGGTCATATACCTCTCTGCTTGGCTTTAAGATACGGACCACCACTGCAGGCCTCCTCAACAAGGCCCGGGACCCTCACTGACCCCCACTGACACAGTCTGTAATCTAGTCTGTAATCTAATTGCCTACATGGCAATAAAGGCATTCTGATTCTGATTCTGATTCTGATGCTTCCAGTCCCTCAGCAGACACCCGTCCTCCCAAACTGTGTTCATCAAAGCGAGGATCTCCTCCAACACAATGTCGTATAAGTGTTTAAAGAGCTTGTAAGACAGTCTGTCTCACCCTGGACCTGTGTTAGCCCCAGACATAATAAAACAATAATAATAATAAGTTTATTTATAGAGCACTTTCAGTCAAAGTACTGCACAGGTAAATTAAAACAAGTACAAGTAAAAATACAATAAAAACAATAAAAACAATTCACAAGTTACACAGCACACAAAACACAACTAACAACAACAACAGTTTGTCTGTCTGGGCAGTGTCCTGTCTGATGTGGTGGTCAGTGATGTAGGAGCTCCACAGGGGACTGTGCTTTCTCCCTTCCTCTTCACCTTATACACCACTGACTTCCAGTACAACTCTGAGTCATGTCACCTGCAGAAGTTTTCTGACGACTCAGCT
>CAAKHG010050802.1:0-10695 GCA_901007715.1 Dactylopterus volitans
CACACATTGAATTATAGCCTTGATTGTTTTTGCCTGTGGGAGAGGTGGGATTTTATCGCCATTTCGAACACATTTGGACAATAATTGGACAATTAATGATAAGACGCCTCCTCGTCTAGGCCCTGGGCTGTCCTGGCAAGCTGCTGGTCTTCCACACCGCCCCTCTTATTGAGACGGGACACACACAATCCTCAGGGTTCTTTGGCTCCAACAAACCAAAGGTAACACACATACACACACTGCCCTGCAGCTGACCTCTGACCTTCATGTGAAGCATCATCATGGCGCGAATTCCATCCCCCTTTTTGTTGTTCTCAGTCCATCTTTCAGCCATCGGAGCGAGCCGTCTCATTGGCCAAGGAGTGCGTCAGTCAGGGCTGCGGCGTTCACCTGTTTGTCCTCTCCCGGCGAGACGTGGGCGGGGCTTGGCCGGGGCACATCCCATATCTAACAGGCGGCGCTCTGTACACCTTCAGCCACCTGCAGGTACCCGAACAGCTGCTCCTGCTGCGGCATTTCACCCTAAAATAGCATGAAACTAATCACGCAAAGCAAAATTAGAGTTCTTTTATGACACATGAGCTGCTGTGGCTTTTATTGGTCGCTGGTTAGCTAGCGAGGTGAAATCATTGCACCCAGATTGAATACTTTTCCAAAACATGGCTAAATGTTTGGCTGCATTTAGGTGCATTTTGGCCAAAAAGGGTGAAGAAGGTCGCATTGTGGATCGTGATGTCTTGAATATCGACAGGGGGAGCTGGACAGGGAGCGTTTCAGCAGCAATCTAAAACGGACGCTGGAGGTGGACACCGGCTACAAGGCTGAGCTCTCGATATTTGCCAGCAAAGGTGAGAAAATATGTTTGATTATTCTGGGGGGGGGGTGCAACCAAACTTATGACACCAGCGTCTGCCTGTGTCGCTCAGACCTGCGCGTGTCCGGCTGCTACGGCCTGTTCGTCCCCGGCCCGAGCCCCGGCAAGGTTGCCATGGCAACCATTGATTGGCAGACGACGCTTGCCGTGGAGCTGGCACACGCCGGCGGAGCTCTGGACGAGTCGAGGGGCGTCGCCGTACAGGTGGGTTTATGAATGAGAGATGTGTGGCGGACCAGTGTGTAACATTTAAAGGGATGCTGGTCCTTTAAATACATCTCTCATTCCCCCGTTTTGAAAGTGAATGATTATAAATAAATGTGGCGACTTTTTTTTTTTTTTGACTAATGTGTACTAATGTTACTGCCGCTGTTTGTCAGGCTGTGCTGACTTACTGCACCCAGACAGGCGACAGGAGGACCAGGGTTCACACTCTGACGCTACGGTGCTCACGCCACCTGCAGGACACGTTCCGCCACTGCCAGGCCCAAACGTTGCTCACCTTTTACTGCAAGAAGAGTAAGGAACAAGCGCCGAAAACAAGTGGATCGCTTCCAGCCTACAGTGTCTTATTGTGTAAAAGTCAATGCAGTAATTCTGCGTTTCTCTCGATTGACGTGACCGTAAAGCGTTACGATTGAAAATTGCTTTAAAAAAAAAAAATCAGCCGCACATGATGCATTGCGCCGTGGTGTGTCTTTTCAGTGTATTGCGCGGCGCTGGAGCGCCCCCTACAGGAGCTGAGGGAGGAACTGCAGGCAGAGGTCACGGAAGCGCTGGCGGCGTACCGCAAACACTGCTGCTCTGCTCAGGTGTCGGCGGGCCAGGTGGGATCTTTTACGATTTCAACTTTTTTTAGCCTAGCGTATAATTTAATGTGTCAGCAAGTATATACCGATCAGCCATAACATTATGACCACTGGGAGGTGACGCGAATATCACTGATTATCTGGTTACCATGGCACGTGTCAGCGGGTGAGATATATTGGGCAGCAGGGGAACATTTTGCCCTTAGAGTCGATGGCTAAGTAAGGATTGACGACTGGGTCAGGACATCTCCAGGGCTGCAGCGTTTGCCGACCAGTGGAAGAAGGTGTCCTGGTCTGGGGAAAGTCACAGTCTTTGATATCACGTGGATGTGCGTCGCTCACCTGGGGAACACATGGCAACGCTCCCTGCCACAAAGCAACAAACGGTCCAGGAATGTTTGAGGACCACAACATAGTCAAAATCGGAATACACTGTTGGGGGAATTACTTTCGGTACAGATGCTCCATGCAAGAGTACAGGCGTGAAGATAAGTAAGTGAGGGAGTAAAAATAATAAAAAAAATGGCCCCGAATAGGAAACAATAAAACGATTAAAAATAAATAGATAAATAGACATACACAATATAAAGAAAATGTCTACAATATGCATAATATGTAATGAGATAAGTCCAGTTAAATCAGAGTATCCAGCACTCAGAGGGAGGAGTTCTAAAGTTTCCTCTGGCGTTCAGTGGTGCGTTGGTGGGATGAGTTTTCCGCTGAAAGTGATCCTGAGCATCACTAGAACATCACTGAGAGAGGGTGGGAGGCGTCCTCCAGTATCCACCGCAGCTTGGACGGCAGCCCCCCCCCCGTCTGCCACCGCTGTCAAAGAGGCAAGCCCCGCCCCCACAGCGACTGGCCTGCCTGACCGGTTTATTAAGTCTGTGGGCGTCCGCTGCCCCAGCACGCCACGGCAAACGGAATACCACCGCCCACTGCAGACTCATAAAACATCAGCATGATGTTAAAGGCCCGAAGTCTCCTCAGAAAATAGAGGCCCTTGTTGTAGAGAGCTTGAGTATTGTTGGCACAGTCCAGCATATTGTGAATGAACACCCCGAGGTATTTATAGACCTTAATGGTTTCCACATTGACGCTCAGGATGGCGAGAGGGGGGGTCACTGGTTTTGATCCTCCTCAGATCCACAACCAGCCCCTTTTGTCTTCGCCACATTGAGCGGCGGGTGGCTGAGCTCGCACCATGTGACAAAGTTCCCCACCACTCAGGCTCATCACCCCCTGCTGATGCATCCAACCCCAGCAGAGTCATCAGAAACCCTCCGAAGATGGCAAGACTTCAAGACAACAACCAGTTCAAGGTGCTGACTCGGCCTCCAAATTCCCCCAGATCTCGATCCAACGGAGCATCTGTGGGATGCGCTGGACAAACAAGTCCGATCCACGGAGGCGCCAACTCACAACTCGCATCTTGATGCCAGATACCGCGGCACACCCTCGGAGGTGCAGTGGAGTCCAGGCCTCGGCGGGTCAGGACTGTTTTGTTGACAAAAGGGGGACCTACACAATATCAGACCGTCGTTCATAATATTAGGACTGATCGGTGTGTGTGTTAACTGTCAACAGTCTCAGTGCTGTTTAAGACATTTAATCAGGACGATAAAAAAACTTTAGCTCTTATGACGTTTCAGTTGTGACTTGCTTTCTTTCGTGTGTGTGTGTGTGTCTCCTCCAGCTGGTCCTCCCTCAGTACCTGCGAGCTCTTCCGGTTTACATCAACAGTCTGAGGAAGAGCGAGGTGCTGCTCCCGGGCCTGCGCAGCTCCGTCCATCAGCGGCTGCGGCTGCGCTGCCAGGTGCTCGCCATGGACACGCCCACCACCGTCACACACTTCTACCCGCTGCTGCTGCCGCTGGTCAGTACCGACACACGCTCGCGCCTGCGGCTCGGCTGACGCTGTCGGGCGGCGTCAGTATCAGCACGCGTACACGGATAGCACATCATAACCGTTTAGAAAAAAACCAATAACCGTGTACACGCCACGTCGTTCTTTTCTCACCAACTGAATAAAGTATTAAGGAGTGTAAATGCTGCCTGAACGCTAAAGATGTTAATATTAACTTGTTCTCAGGGATGCAGTTATCCTCATACGTGATAGATACACGGGGCACTTTACGTTGCACAAACAACGTATCGCGTATCACGTGACTTTAACTTGACAGTGGAGGCGAAGGCGGTCAGGAAGAAGCGGAACAATGTGGGGCAGTTTTTTTTTTCGCAAAAAAATGGAGCTACAGTTCAGTGTACACTTTTTTCAGACCAAGCTAGCTCATTCTGGCAGCACAGGATAAAGCACCTGCGATGGAGACCCCCGAACAAGCTGCAGGCAGAGACTGCTGCTGACAACGCTGCTAGCGGTTCACAGCCTAGCATAAAAAGAAACTACACAGCGAACAAACGCGACAAGGCGCCGAGTGAAGCTAGCAACAGCTTAAAAGCTGAAACGGGGGCCCTCGACACGCAGCCCGTGTCAGTTGTTGAAGACGACGTATTTTTAAAGCTAATGAAACATCTAGAGCCAGGCTACGAAGTCCCCCGCAGAGCGACTATTAGCTCGAGGGTGTCGAAGCTCTACCAAGACTTACTCACTCAGGAGAATATGTGCACTCTTAGCGCTTTGATCACATATATACAGGAGTCAGCCTTGTTTGTTTATTTAGATAAGGATGCTGTCAGGGGAAGATGACTTCCCTTTATTGTTGTAGATCTATTTAAAAAAGTGAGACTAATTTTAGATAAACTCCTTATTTTTTTTTTGTTTTTTTGTTTTTTTTTGCAGCGGCAGCCGCGGTCGTCCATCGGCTCTCTCCCTTTACACCCGGACGAGGCGCTGCGCTGCTCGGCCGCCAGCCTGGAGCCCACGGGCCTGTATTTGGTGCACGCGCCCCTCACCCTGCTGCTCTGGGTAGGCACCCAGGTCCCAGCATGCACCCTGGTCGAGCTCTTCAATACCAGCGGCTTCTCCTCCCTGCCTTCTGGAGAGGTGAGACAGAGCCGGGCGTCTGCTGCAAAAGATGACTCCTCGTGGTTTTAACTAGGGCTGAGACGCGTTAATTCTGATTACATTGATTACAGAAAAAAATAACATGTAAAAAAAAAAAAAAAAAAACATTTAATCTCACTTTTGACACAGAACCTTTCTCAGTTCCCTAATTCCTGGCATGGTGGTAATGCTGATGCACACGATGCGTTGAGTGACGTCACAAGAAAGTTTGGTGAACGACATGATGGAAGACGAGAGCGCGTTGCTTTGCCCGTTGGACGGACAGTTTATAATTAAGAGAAGCTCCTACTACTCTCACTTGGATAAGACCGCAGTTGTGTTCATATCGTGCACACATGGACACCTAGAGCTAACGTCGGCGTCCAAATGGACACCTAGAGCTAACATTGGCGTCCACATGGACACCTAGAGCTAATGTTAGCATCCACACCGACACCTAGAGCTAACGTCAGCGTCCACATGGACACCTAGAGCTAATGTTAGCGTCCACAACGACACTTACAACTAATGTTAGCATCCACACCGACACCTAGAGCTAATGTTAGCGTCCACATGGACACCTAACGTTAGCGTCCATAGTCCTGGTACAAGCAAGCAATGTTGCCAGCCCACAAGCCACTAACGGGGGAGTCTAGAGCCAAAATACATGAAATAGCAGTTGACATTAATCTGTTGGTCCGTTTACTTTGCCAAAGATGTTTTGTTTATCTTTTTCAATGGTTGGGGCTCCTCTCTTCTGGAATTTACACAAAATAAAAATATTGAATGTAGCTATAATTGCACTTTGCACTAATCTGTGAAAGCGTTAGACCGATGGAAAAGAAACATTTTTGATTGAATTTTGTTGTTTAAGTCCATCCATTGATTAAATCACCAACTAAAACGAACTAAAATGAATTAAATACTTCTGTTAGATCAAGGTGCAGTTGGTCGCGATCAGCGAAGCCTTTAATTAGTTCTATTTTTTGTTTAATCTCGTCACACCGCTAGTTTGGGCAGATAATTAACATCCTGAACGTCATGGCGATTCTGGAGTGGTTCCTTTGTAATGATGAAGATGATCCGACCTCGATCCGCCGGCGTGTTACCAGGCTGACGATGTGTGACCTGCTGTTACTGGTTTGCCAGCTCGTCTGCCGATTCAGACCAGAGCAAGCTAACCGTGGCATTGAAAAGACCTCCGGTGGCACCAGACCGCCATGGAGACCAAACACGCACTTTGCAAGTTCCGCAGACCAGTTTTGACTGACTCAAAAGAGAACATCAGCGTCCTCTAAGAGATCTGCCGCACAGCTGGTGAAAAATCCGCCCGAAACTGTTTGTACAGTCAGGTTCAGTTGAGGGGAAGTCGAGCAAATGGCGACTGGTAAATAAAATGATCGAATGAAGCGAATATTGTGCGTCTGATTGGCCATGACAAATCACCGCTGGCACGACATGCTCCCTGCTTACATTTCTTTTGCCTTACTTTTTAGTGTGTGTGTGTGTGTGTGTGTGTGTGTGTGTGTAATCCTCCAGACCAAGCTGCCCACTCTGGATAACCCCCTGTCCATTGGTGTTCGCTCCCTCATCAACACGCTGAACTCTCAGGCGTGCTGCGCCCGCAAGGTGAGCTTCCGAAGCCGCCAGCATCTGGCACCTTACTGTATGTATCTACTCAGAAAATTTCCGATAGAGAGGGACCACTCCTCACCCCCCACTCAAAAAGAAAAAGAAAGTTTGCCCATTATGCACTCACCACGATGCCGATGGAAGGGCGAGCGGAGCGTTTGAATCCACAAATTACTTTAGAAATATGTTAAAAACAGCGTTGCAGCCAATTCCAACATGACTGAATTAAACGGCATTTAAAAAAGTAAAAACAGAAAAAGCCTCCAGCCTGCTCCTGCGGTGCCTTTAAGCGCCGGCATCCAAATTTGGCTTGAAACTGTGTGATTTACACTGTTGACCACTGCTTGCTTACCATAGAATATCGTATCAACATATTGGGACTGTAAAAAATGTAACATACTGAGAAGCACTCCTAATGTTTTGGTCATCCCACTCATAAGGAATACTTCATTAAAGCTTTGAACCAGTGCAGCTCAACAGCATCACAAATTACAGTCCCGATAAGTCATCCGGACATGTCGACACCTCTCTCACACACATCCAATAATAATCCGACATGAAACTCCTCCTAGAGAGAGAATTTATCGCAGCACCGTTGCATTATATTCTATGGTGAACACGCAGTGGTCATAATGTTATGGCTGACTGGAGCATATTGGCCTCAGTGGACTTGCCCCCTCACCCCATCGCCCGCCTCAGCCTCCCGTCGCCACGGTGGCGGGTAGATACCGAGCGCGTTTTCATTTTCGGGTGAACCGTCCCTTTAAACTGAATCGCGTTTGAGGTCACAGAGCTAAATTGTATTATTTCAACATTTCGGGTGCAGGGGAGATCTGTTTTCTCCTCATCAGAGAAAAAAAAAAGATTAAAAACTAGAATTTGTGCCTTGTGGTTGTTTGCCTCCATCGACCATTCAAGCTGCAATTCACATCCATTTCTGTCTGATATATATAATGAAGGCTTTAAATGATGATGTAACTGAATCATTTTGGCATAATCAGCACCACTTATGCCAAAAAAAAAAAAAAAAAAAAGTTTTGGCTGACCTTTGACCTCCTTATCAGTTAATTGAGGTTTTAGCCAAAACTTTTGGAGGTTTTAGCTCAGCGGCGGCGTGTCTGCTCCCGCCTGCCTGTCTTACCTGTCGGTCTGTCTGTCTGTCTGTCCGCCGCAGCTGTGGGTGGTGAAGCAGGGCGACGCCTGCGAGGAGGCTCTGCAGCGCCACCTGGTGGAGGACAAGAGCCCCAACGGAGGCGCGTCCTACGCAGACTTCCTCTACCATCTCCACGTCAACTCCGCGCGGCGGCCGCAGTGACGCGCCGCGCCCGGCGGGGATGGAGGGGGCGGAGACTCGGGGTTAGAAAGCGGTAAAGGCCGGCTGCCAGAGGGGCGAGGTCGGCGTGGGCTCGTCTTAAAGCGATAGCTCAAGTGGGGTGTAATGAGGAACTGATGCATAATCAGTGTGTTACCTGCCCCCCCCCCTTTTTTTTTTTTTTTTTAACTACATAGTATCTACATGGCGAGACTTACACTCCCGCCAGGCGTCCTCCAAAACCTAGCGTCACGGTAACCATCAGCGCCCGCCCCCCCCACGCGGCAACATTTAAAACACACAAAAAAGCAAAAAAAAAAAAAAAAAAAAGAAGCCGGCCCCCTTTAAGAAACGAGATAACCGTAATTGCGCGAAAGCCCCTGCGTGTTTATATCCCACGCCATCCTCCAAGTGTGTGTGTGTGTGTGTGTGTGTGTGTACGGTGTTCATTTACCCCCCCCCCCGTTCTTTGCGCATACGTGTGTCTTGCATCACATCCTGTAAACGAATAAAGGATCTGATCAAACCTCAATTGATAGTCCGTGCGTTTACTCAGTTCAAGCGAGGTGCTCGAGTTATTATTAGTACGAGGATGGTTTGGTTGTGGCGGCGCCACGGTTTCCTGGATGGGAGGGGCTCTGCTTGCGGAGAGCGGAAATTGAATTTGGTCACCTGGAATTTTGCGGTTGCACGTTCAACACGCATTTGCAGGTGTCTAGTCGCGAGCGCGGCCGTGCCGCGGGTGTCTGCAGCCACCTTTTTTATTTATTTATTGTTTTATCTGCACAGCTTCCTTTGAACATGTCTTTCTGAAAGTGTCTTGCACTAATGAAATGGCGAGCGACGTCTCGTGGGGGACGGTGTGGGGGGGGGGGGGCCCACGAGTCCGCTCGAACCCGCGTTCGCGCCGCGCTCGGCGCCGCGTCCTGACGGCACCGAGCAGCTCTCTCATATTTGCCCCTATTTGGAAGTGCGAAGCGTGCGAGGCGGGAGGTGTGTTCGCCTCCGCCGCCGCGCCGCGCTCTGCCGCGCCGCGCTCTACCCGCGAGGGGGCGTCCGAGAGCCGCCCCCCCCCCCACACACCCACTTGCGCGGCGACCGCCGGCGCGGCGGGAAGTTGGCTGAAGTAAAGTGCGGGAAACCAGAACGGTGGTGATTGTCCCTTTCAAAATAAAGCGTCTAATCGTTGCTTTAAGAAAGATAACTAACATTTATACATAATCGTATAGTTATAAATTTAACGGACACGTTATTAAATGTTAAACGCTGTTGTAGGAACTTGCTCCCGTTTCAAGACATTACAAACTGTGGTTTGTATTTCAATGCACAGATATAAATAGATCAGTGTGGCTGATGAATCACGACAAACAACTATCTTTTGAGCAACGTGCTCACTGGTTGTTCCTGTGAAGCCTCTGGAAGTGGCAGTGAAGTGGGCCCCGGAAGGGGGGATCTGGAGGACGTGGTTGCGCCTCTGCTGAAAAAACACCTGCGCAGTATGAGGCCCGGCAGCTGAAACTGGCTACGAGGGTAGCACACACACACACACACACACACAGTGGTCACAACCTCACTACCTCTCCAAGTCGTTGCCACAGCAAGTGCGGGGTCCATAATGTTCCTGATGTAATCGTTTCATATGCAACCAGTATGATGATCATTTTTATTGTCGTTATTTCAGTATATAACTGGGGACGGCTTAAATCGTGTGGCTATGCTTATCCAGGGCGCAGCATGTTGTGTTCTCCATGTACGATTGGAACGTGCTCAGTGGTATAATCATGAAGACAACCCGTTTATGTACCAACGGGAGGGTCTTCCTGGGGGAAACGAAGGAAAAGCCAGTTTCCTGCTTGTGTGCAGCCCCCGCAGGCGGTCAGATCTCACTGTACCCAGAGGGGAGCGGGCCGCGTTCTGCCGTGACACCCCCAGAGATCTCTGCATTCAGGAAATCTTGCTTTTAATAACAAGAGCCCGACTCATCGTACCGATCCCCTCACGTCAACCAATCCGGGGGGAAGTTGGGGCAACTTCGACAGCACCAGCGGTGGCAGTGGAAATACCCGCACAAAAAAAAAAACAAAAACACTCTTACTAAAAAGGCTGAAATTAATACCCCCCAAAATATAAATAAATAAAAGTTAACAAAAAAATGCCCTTTATTCTGCACGCAGGACACAATAAACAGACAATGGATGAACAATAGAAAAAAAAAAAAAATTCAGGGAATTCTAAAGGTGTGGTGGCAGCTTGAAAGTGGAAGGTCCAATCGACAACCGTCAGGGGAAGTCGGGCGCTTTATTTTGAAAATCGCAACCGGAAGTCGCTAAGGCCCGGCGCGCTAGCTTGACCAAGGGGGCGGGGAGGAGGCGGGGGGGGGGCGCCGCTGCCCGAGCGCGCTGGCTGTCAGAAAGCGGTGGGAGAGTCAGTCGAGAGCAGCTCGCCCTCTCTTGCACCGCGCCGCCTCGCCTCCTGCGTCGAGCCCGCGTTCGCGAACAGGCGTCTCCGCGCTGGGCCCCCGGACCCGGACCCCCCCCCGCCCCCCGGAACCCCACTGGACCTCGCACCTCCACTTAAACTAAACAAACACACAAAAAGAACCCCGCCCGAGCCGAGCCGAGCCGAGCCAGGCGCGTTCCGGAGCCGAACGGGAGAAGAAGTTGAAGCAGCAGCAGCAGCCAGAGAGCCAGAGATAAGCGGGGAGACATGGCCACGACGACCTGTACGCGGTTTACGGACGAGTATCAGCTGTACGAGGAGCTCGGCAAGTGAGTGTCCGCCCGCCCGTTTGAACGGTGGAGGGGGCGGGGGGTGCGCTCGTTTCTGGCCAAGTGGGCACGCCGAGAAGGCGGGGTGGAAGGGGCGTTGTTTTTTTTGTTTGTTGGTTTCTGTTGGTTTTCCTGGGCAAAGCGGGCCGGTTGCGTGCGGTGCGGTGCGTGCGCCTACTCTCGAAAATACGCCGCTCGCAAATATTCCGTAATGTTCCGACACCTTCGGGGGGGGGGGGGGGGGGGCCCAAAAAAAAAAAAAAGAGGGGGAAAAAAAAAAAAAGGGGCTGGTTTTT
>CAAKHG010050806.1:0-11340 GCA_901007715.1 Dactylopterus volitans
TACAAAAACTCATTCAAAATGATTCAAAACTCATGAGTCATTTTGGAGGATATTTTTGTCATCGTTCTGGTTTTGTTGGGGGTTTTTTCTCTTCAGTCATGTCCTCTCGATTGCTTATCTTTTGAATATAAAACGTTTGTTTTCCACCTTATTTGTATAACCGCTCTCGTTTTTACAAGCACATTTTGACAACATCTCGTGTTTTTCTTGAACCAGTGGTTTAGTTTTGTAGATTTAAACGTTTCCGGCCCTTAAAACTGAGCAACGTGCAGTCAGTGGAACGTTGGTCAGCATGTGATTTTTCATCGCAGGTTGAATTTTTTTCATGTTTTTGGAGGCCAGAGGAAGTGCAGATTTACACAGTAATTGACAGTAAAAATAATCGTGGAAAACTGCAGAAGCTAATTTTGTTGTTTTTGCTGCAGCCGTGGTTTTTAGTGCTTTCTTATCATTTGATAGTTCCATCTCATGACCCACATGGATAAACATGGATGGAAGAACGCTCAGTCGTTCTTCAAAACATAATCGCTACTTTTAATGTCATCAACAGATCCGAGTCATTGACCAGGAGATGCAGTGGATCGGTGGGCAGAAGCTGGATATGCCCAGTTTGTGTTCAGCTGACCTCTGGAAAACCAGCGAGCGCTGGGACCTGATGGGGAAGGAGCTGTTCCGGCTGAAGGACCGGCACGGGGCCGACTACTGCCTGGGTCCCACGCATGAGGAGGCGGTGACCACGCTGGTGGCTCACCAGACCACCCTCTCCTACAGGCAGCTTCCCCTGCTTCTCTACCAGGTGAGCGCTCGGCCAGTCGCGACCGGCACCCTCGCCTGCAATAAGCTGAAGTCGCGTCTCTCGATGTGAACAGGTCACCCGCAAATTCCGAGACGAGCCGAAGCCGCGGTTCGGCCTGCTTCGGGGGAGGGAGTTCTACATGAAGGACATGTACTCGTTTGACGTGAGCGAGGAAGCTGCTTTCCAGACCTACGACTCTGTGTGCCGGGCGTACGCCAGGGTCTTCTCCCGGCTGGGCCTGCGTTGCGTTCAAGTGCAGGCAGACACGGGGAACATAGGCGGGACGCTCTCCCACGAGTTCCAGCTGCCAGCGGACATCGGCGAGGACAGGCTTCTGGTCTGCGGGAGCTGCTCCTTCTCCGCCAACGTGGAGACCATGTCGCCGGACAGAACCGACTGCCCAGAGTGCAAAACTGGCACCCTGCTAGAATCTAAGGGCATCGAGGTCGGCCACACCTTTTACCTGGGCAAAAAGTACTCCCGCGCGTTCGGCGCCACCTTCAGCAATTCACACAACAAGCCAAGCGTGGCAGAGATGGGCTGCTACGGCCTCGGGGTCACGCGCATTCTGGCCGCAGCCATCGAGGTGCTGTCCACGGAGGAAAGCATCCGCTGGCCAGGTCTCATTGCGCCCTACCAGGTTTGCGTTTTACCCCCAAAGAAGGGCAGCAGGCCGGAGGAGGCCGCCGCAGTCGCGACCGAGGAGCTGGTTCACGCTCTGGGGGAGGCTCTGCCTCAGCTGAGAGGGGAGGTCGTGCTCGACGACCGAACCCACATGACCATTGGAAAGAGGCTGAAGGACGCCGGCAGGCTGGGATACCCATACGTGGTGGTGGTAGGACAGGCTGCATTAGAGGATCCGCCCAGGTACGAGGTCATCTGCCAGCAGACCAATGAGACGTTGTTTCTGAGCAAAGACGGACTCCTTGACCTTTTGGGACGAGTGGAAACTGTATGAACGCCAACTCAGAATTATGATATGTTAGTGTTTTATGTTTGGGTGTTTATGACGTAATCAGGCGGGCTGGTGGGAAAAGAAGATTAACTACTTAAGCAGTAGTTGAATCTCGTGGTGAACATCATGTATATGTTTTAAAAGCGTGACTATAATGTGGTGATATGAACAAAAGATTGAAAATGTGGGAATAAACCAATATATTGCCCAACGATCACTCTCTAGATTTCCTAAAGTTGGTGTCAATCATAATGTCAAATGGCACTTTTTATTTCATAAAGTGGCAAGAGACAAGTTTTTGAGGTTCAATGTCTTAAGGCATTTGTATTATTGTAAATATGATGTCTCGGAATTGCCTGGCTAGAGAGTTCAAGTTTGGCACCAGTGTCAATTCAGGCTCATATATGAACACATTAGATTTAGGTGGTCAAAGGTCAAGGTTTTTGGTCTTAACGGAATATGCAGATCATGACAAAATTCCACAAAAAATTTATCAGAATAAAATGACTCAATATGACGTAATGGCTTTTTGTAGCTGGAAGGTCAAAGGTCAACATTTCTAAGATTCGCCGCATTCTAAAAACATTCTAATTTGAGTATAAGACAAAAATTTAGACAATTGGATGAAATGATGAGGTGATGGTTTTAACACATTTAGTGCAGTTCGCTCAACATCTTCACGACACGTATTATGGACATTTGATGTGAACTGCAACTTTGGTTAGTGGAGGAGATAACTTTGGTGCAAGTATAAAGGATCAGACCAGTGAAAAAGGTCAGGTGGGAAAATCTGTTTGGAGTTGAGTATCTCTAAAGGAAGAAAAAACCCGACTGCTGTCAGCCGCTGCTGATCCCCAAAGATAAAGGAATTATCAGTTTCAGAGTTAATGTTTTTCAACGTTCATGTCTAAGCGGGACCGGGACGCTTCAATCTGCGCCATGTTTCCGCACGGACCCTTTTCCGCGCAGTACCAGCGGCGCATGTGCAAATATGGCAGCGTAAACACGCAGCTGGATAACTTAACAGTAAACCACGGCTGACTGAGCTGGTGTCGGTGATATAAAAAAGTCAAAAGTTGTTGGCTTTAAAACCTAAAAAGAGAAAAAGGTATCATTCGGCTCAAACATGGCGTCCCCGGAGGTGCAGCAGGACAGCGACGACGGCATGGACGAGTTCATGGACAAATTCAAGACCCACAGATATAAAAATGGCTTCAGTGAAGAAAACTGGCAAGAGGTAAGAAAACGCGTCGACATTTGCCAGAACGGTCATATTGTCATGTCGTTGACGCTGGCTGGTAAGCTAACTGCTAGCTTGCTAGTGGCGAAGGCTCAGTGTTTTTATTTTGGTTGTTTGTTTGTTTTTAATCCCGCACAGGAGTTCGATAAAGTCCCGATGTTCATGAAAACGGCCCCGGAGGAGATCGACCCCCGACAGTATCCGGAACTCGCGTGTCTGCAGGCAATAATCCATGACGAGGACAGAACCCCAGAGGGTACAACACACACCCTCAACTCCGCGTAGCCTACGTCAGATACCGCTGTGGATGTTTATTTGCCCGCTTCCTCCGCAGAGCGAGCGAGCAGCCTGAAAGACGAAGGCAACGCGTTCTTCAAAGAGAGGAGCTACCCGAAGGCCGTGGCGTCCTACAGCGCGGCCCTGGGGCTCAAATGCGGCGACCGGGACCTCCACGCGGTTCTGCTCACCAACCGGGCCGCCGCGCACTTCCACCTGGGTACGCGCCCGCCCGCCCGCTCGCTCGCTGCCGCAGATGCGCACGCGTTCGTGTCTGGAGGTCGATCGCATCACAACATATCTCCATGGCGCTGTTTCTTGACCAAGCCTGGTTTTGTTTGCCTCTCTGTCGCAAAGGTAACATGCGCTCCGCCATGAACGACGCCGCAGCTGCAAGGAAGATCAGACCGGACCACCTCAAAGCTTTGATCAGAGGTGTGCAACGCATATCAACACTGTTTTGTTTATTTTGGACCATCATATTTTGTGAAACGCGATTGCCAGATAACAAGTTACAACTATTTTATATTCATCTTCTTGCTGGAACACCGGTCATGCCAGTGCCCCTCATGTGCTTGTGCAGGTGCTCAGTGTTGTCTGGAGCTGCGTAACTATGCGGAGGCCATTTCTTGGTGCGACGAGGCTCTCAAGGCTCATCCGACCGACAAGAAGCTGCAGGAGCTGAGAGCCGCAGCAGATAAACACAAGGTGCCATCACTGAGGGCCCCGCATCACGCCCGATCCTCGCGCCTTTAAACTGGCCACCAAGCGAGTCCAGAATCCAATTCAGCGTTCCCGGTAGTCGTATTTAGAGCCCCTCAGAGTGGAGAGCTTTTCTGCCAGCGCTTCTGTCACCGTGTAGACGGAGAATATCGAACCTTGTTGAAAAATGGTCAAGCACACTGAGTATTAAGTAATATTTAAATAGTCCTATTACGCATATTATATGTTTCTCCATTTCTCTAAATAAGCATCAATCATGTCTGCGTATTTTGACTGGCATGACTCCCAGTCTGCATTTTCCCGGAATTTACCCACCTTCACAGTTAAAAGTCAGTCAAAGCAACAAACCCACATCAGTGTGGGTCCGTACAAACGCTCGTGTGCCCGCCACTGTCATTGTTGATGTCTACGCTGTAGTGCTGTTCTCCACACCTGCGTGTTTTGGTTCATCACACCTCCCAACTACTGGCCTGGCATGTATACTGCAGCGTTTTTGGGAGTTTACGGGAGTCGTTTTCAAAGCATCGCAGTCTGCACGTGGAACTGTTTGAGAACGCCGCCTGAAAACACGACCGAGCGTTGCCTTGTAAACGGGGCTTTAGTTGGACTATTATCTGCCCCTCCATCCAGGCTAAAAAGAAAAAGGAGACCATGCTTTTGAGGCAGAAGCTCCTGCACTTATGAACTCTTTCTCACCAGACTCTGACACCAGACTTTGTTGATGCCTTTTTAAAAAGCAGCTTTAGACCTGTTTCTTCAGGGCTCCTTTTTGCTTAATTCATTTTCTGTATCTTTGTGTCTGCATCATTTGTCGGCTGGTCGACGGCTTTCATCGTTGGTTACTGTCTCTTTTGCTTTGTGTTTAGAGCATTTTTGTGACGTTTGTTCTTGAAAGGTGCCTTTTTAGATTTATTATTAATAAATTTTACTATTTTGTTATAATGAATGCAGTGATTTGAGGAAATTTTAGACCTTATCGTGCAGCATTACGAAACCTCATACTTTTTGCTGCTTTTTCTTCCTTTTTGTAATTTTAAGAGGGCAGCAGAAAGAGATGCCAGGAAAGCCAAGGCCAAAGAAAAAAAGTTGCATGGTGAGAAAGGAGCTCTTCTGGCTGCTATAAAGGTAAAAATTATCTTTGATACTCCTCACATTTGTTTTTTGTTTTTTAAATATCTGTAATTAGTCACATCTAAGACAGATTCGGTCTCGTCGTGATTCTGGCCCGCTTTTCCGGCTGAATACATGTTTACATGCTCAACGCAGGAGCGAGGCATCAAGCTCCTCCAGTCGGTGAAGCCCCGTCAGGATGACTCGGACAGCGAGGACAAAGATGAGGGACCTGTGGCGGCCATAGCAGAGCTGAGCCTGGACGGCCTGAGCTCACAAGAAGCCACCGGCGCTCAGGTCTTCCTGGACGAGCAGGGCTCCCTCCACTGGCCTGTCTTCTTCCTTTACCCCGAACATCAGCAGAGCGACTTCATCTCCGCTTTCTGTGAGAGCAACAGGTAAACTCCTGGAGGGATTTTCCGCCTGGGCCCTTCGTCCGTTTCATTTCGTACTCTGGCTGTTTCTGCAAGTTTTTTTGTTTTTCTTTCTCCAACCTCACTATTCTTAAGCCGAATAAAAACATACAGATGTGGAAACAAAGAAATAAAGTGAGCTTTCAGATGAAGGGATTCAGGTAGCATTGGCAGAGCTTTTTCTTTTAAACACCTTTCTCGGTGGCTTCCAGCAAATGGAGCACACAGCTTTTAGGATATCAGTTTCAAGGTGTTGCCTGATATCTGGTGTGTTGATCTGTTCAATAAAATGTGATGTAATTTCCCTGCTAACATAAATTAATGTTGCTTGCTCAGCTGATAACTGCGTGTTCACCTTTTGATGAAGTGAAGGCGTTCTTGGCCTTTTATTCTCTTGTATAAATCTCAAACAACTGCAAAAATTGATAATATTGATCACATGTCTCCTTTTTTTTTCATTCTTCCTTTCCCAGTTTCATAGACCACCTGGCAGTCATGTTTGGGGAGGAGCTTCCACCATGGGATGCGGACAGAAAATACCACCCACAAAACCTGCAGGTTTGTGTGATCAGCAGAAATGCTGTTGGTTGGAAAAGCAAAAAAATGATACATATATTCTTTATTCTAAAGTAAACCTAGAGTGGTTTTAATGCCGTGGTTGATTGATTGTGTATCAGGAGCTCTAGAGGAATAAATTAATATACATGCAATTTAATTACCACCTCTATTCGTTTTTTCTGATTTAATCTTTGGGCCAATACTGCAGCAGTGCGTTGTCGCCAAACTCTCAGAGTACTTTCCTTGTTAAATAATTTTAAATTGATGTTGTATATTCGGTGCATATGTCAAACGAGGTTTGTTAAGTCCAAGTAATCAACAGATTTCCTTCTCCACATGTTAAATGACAGCAGTTTTGATTTTTTTTCAACTTTGTAGCTCTTCTTTGAAGATGAGGAGAAGGAGACGCTCTACAAAGTTGATCCCGAGACGCCACTTTTGCAAGTGCTGCAGCACAAACGGTACGTCCGTGGAGAAGGGAGGCGTCACTTCCTTTTAAGTGATTCATTGTGATAAAATATCTCTTAGTATCATCGGACTTTAAATGCTGCGAGTATGACACACAAGACAATGGTTTGTTTGTAACATGGAAAACGGATTATGAGAAGTCCTTCCTGAGAAGTGGCTACGTTCTTATGTGTGCACGCAAAAAGGCAGATTACAGAAACCCGGTGGCCTGTAGCCAGTGCGTGGCCAAGAAATCATATCCTGTAGATATCTAGTGGGTTTTCTCATCCCAAGATGCCACTTTTCTACTATGTACAGCAGAAGTCTTGATTACATAACATTTTTAAAATCAACCTGCTAAAGGGAAACCTCTTTAATACGGCGATTTAAGAGCATATTAATGAGTAAATGGATGATGTAACTTTTCTTTACAAACCCCTTTTCTTGGCTTATTAGAACCTAAGTGGAGTTATTTCCTCCCACACCTTAAATGGGAAGGGTGTCATTAAGATATGCGGCACCATGCAGATTATTTTCACAAGCGGTGCGCAGGTGTCGATCAGTTAAGCACCAGGAAGAAAAGGTTCAAGAGCAAAAGAGAAAACATTTAGTCCGTCTCACATTTTTGGCGTGACTCCACGCTGTGATAATGAAGTTCCTGCCCAGGTGTGTTTGTCGGTTGTCATGCAGTCTTCTGTTATGTCATCCACTGCGGTTTTACACTTTAGGCAACATTATTTTGGAACATATTTGAACCGTGAAAGGACCCTCACGCTCTCTGAGTGACACACTGTCCCCTCTGATTTATTGACAGGTATTTTGTCAAGGCCGGGACTCCCAGCTTCATTATTTTGGCAAATGGCTCGTCCTTCTGCAAGCAGTTTTTAACAGGAAAGAAGATACAGCGACTGTGAAAATGCCGGCCTTCAATTTTCGGAGTCGCATCATTTTTCTCCCCATCGAGAAGGACTTTTATCGCTCTCGAAAGAGATGTAATGGCCAACGTTTGTCTTCGGTGTCCAAAATTAGGACACACTGTACGATGCCATGTGTCAGTGTAAACAGATATTAAACACCTATCAAGGTAAGGCGTCTGCACAAAGAAACTGTTGACAGAAAAATGGTGGAGTACTGAGGAATTTTCAAGCGTTTATTAACAAGCTAGAGAAGCAAAACGTGCAACAGGCGTACCGTAAACAATTGATTAAAAGGCTTTGCAGCGTGGGTTTGTATCCGTGCTGCAACCCTCAGTGCTTGTCACAGACAAACAAAGCAAACTCTCTTTTTCCCCTAATTGTGGGTCTTATTACTCTACAAGATCACTTTTTCTGAGTTGAGTGTTTCAACAATTCTGTGTTTTTGAAGGATTTTGACATCTACCCATTCTGGGCCACATCTGCTCGGATTGTCTTAACACAGCTGACGAATGAGGTTTAACCAGCTTCTCTAGTTTGATCCCGGAGTGGTGGAACATCCGGGTGCTGAACCTGCGCGGATCCGGGTTATTAACTGATTTTCACGACCGCGTCGAGCCAAATATCGAGTTTCTGTCGTCGCACACGAGGCATCAGCCTTTCCTGTAATTCGCTAGAACCTCTCATACATTTGGAGTGATTTTTGATGTTGTTTTAGTCGATGGACTGAGGTGACGTGGAACTATAAAAAAAAAAGTTATGTTCGTCTTAAAAGTCCATAGTTTCTACATTTTCAACATGATGTGGTGTTTTATCAGCACACATACACACACCCACACACATGTAAACCGCAAAGCTTCAAATGCATTAAACGCAACAATCCCATGTGTTTGTTTGGAGTCAAAATTAGTGGGCATTACATAATCATGATAAAAACATATTAAAAGTTCAGGTGAACCACTGGTAAAGTTCAGTAACACCAGGCATTGATTGCTGTGGTTATTAAAGAATTCTGTCAATTATTTTTTTTTTCTGAATTTATGTGAGCAATTTAGATGTAATGAGACTGACTGGACATTTGTGATTTTTTTTTTTATGCCCAATTTTTGGTCATGAATACACAATATATAACTGGACTAGAAGTGATCAAGTAAAAAAAGAAAATTAATTACGAGGGGAGTTCATAATGCAGTGAAACTCTATGGAACTAAGTATGTCAACTGGGTGGTTATGTTGTGATATGCTGATTAGACTGAAGTGGTTATGATTATCAAAGTAGATGTAAACAATAATTCAGTATTGATAAACTGTGTGTGTGTGTGTGTGTCCGTCCGTCCGTCCGTCCGTCCGTCCGTGTCCCTAATGCATCAGGGACAGAGCTCGATTCCTAAATAGATGGCTCTTTTTTTTTTGTCTTAATTGTCATAAAACAAATGGCATCAAGAGCCAAAGCCGAATCAAATTTTCCATCACACCACAGCGAGCACAACAGGGTGGAACCGCGGCGCCGTACTACTGGCTCACGTACCCGAAGGGAGCCGGGTTTGCAGGAGCCATCATCACCTGAGCGGGCTGCTGGACCATCATGACGGGAGCAGGCTGCTGCATCATCACCACCGGAGCCGGCTGCTGCACGACGGTGTTGGTCACGTTGATGACGGTTGGGGTTTTTTTGCGGTATTTCAGCTCGCGGTGCATCTGGCACCAGGTGCACCACACGCAGAAACAGGAAACCATGATGTCCTTGCAGAGGGAGCCCTGGGAGGAAGTGCAAACGTGAGCATTCAAATACATTTTTTGGGAGACGTTTGTTTCGCCGCCGTTCGTACCTTGATGCCAAACCTGTTCCGGATGGCGGCCCTTAGAGACAAGGCCGCAGGAGGCACGCACAAGGGGAACCCGCATGACGTGAGAATGGCGGGACTCAAGATGTCGCACAATGGCAGGCAGTAGTTCTCTCCAAATTTTCCCGACACCGTGCAGGCGAGGCAAGGGCAGCACCAGAAACCATAGCAGCCTGGAAAAAAAAAACAAAAAACATGCCGATATGGTACCATCAGATCTGCGCGAACTCCCACACTTAGACTAACAAATGACTTTTTAATAATTTTTCAAAACTCTTACAAGTACTGGCATCCTCAAAGCAGTCACAGATACTACTGTCCCAGTCAGTTGTCGCTGCCGCCATTTACCTGCTGGATGAACTTGGCTATTGACCAGAAACAATAAAACCTGTTAACACAGAGCAAAAATAAATAAAAAAAGATTAAAACCAGAAAATATCTTGTATAGAGGATGTTTTTACACAGAGCGTCTTCAGGGAAAGCATGCGCCAGACAACTAACGCATTGATCCATCTGCAATAGATGTTCTGATAAGATTTTAGCGCCTTGTTGTAAAGTTTATTCACTAAAAGCTGCCACATATTTTACAGCTTTTCTTCTAATGTGTAAGAAAGCACAGAGCGAGAATCCAGAAACGAGCTGAAACCAAATCAGAGACACGGGAGACTCAAGAGTATATTTTACCGATAAAAAGCATAGATAAGGGTATATCTACAAGATGTGATACTTTAAAATTTGGAGAAAGCTCATAAAATTGGAGCAATTCTTTCAGTAGAAACACATTACTAAGTAACAGCAGTGCCATGCCATTTTATTTTCAAAATGACGGTAACAGAGTTTAAAGATGCACGGCCTTGACAGTTAACATCTACAGCAAGTCCAATTGGAAGAATCATATGGAAAATGACCAAAATAATGTTGTGATGAAAGTTTCCAGATTTAGAGTCCATTAATAAATGAAATACTGATATAGTTTTCGGAAACTTAAATATTCTATAGTCAGCAGAGTGAGTATTGAGTTTATGAAAAAGATGCAAGATTATCTCTCAGTGATCAGCCCGAGACTTAATTGGTGCAATTCTTTATAACTGGTCTGGAAAGCGGCTGCATATGAATGTTGGAGAACAAACTGGGGGAACATGCTACAGTTGCCTTTACTGGATTAACAGCTTTTCAACATCAAATGTTCGTTTAACCGCTCAAATGAATTTATGAATCTTTCTTACCTGACGGGCAGGACAGCATCTAGTCACGTCTGAGGCTGTGAATGAATGAGAGCATGCGAAGCGCGCTAGGAGGTGCATGTTGGACGGCAAAAGCAATGTTGCCAAACCTGAATCTCAGTGCTGGCAGAAATGAAATTGAAAGTAAATGTTAACAATAACACACATGAACATGATGGAAAGTGCAATGACAATTTTTTTTTTTTTTTCCAATTTCCAAACGTTTTGCACATGACAGCTCTTGCCATTACTTAACAAGCGGGGCAGGAGTGAACCAACGCAGACCCAAATGACACATTTCCAGGCAGTGACAGTTGCAGTCGGTTACTCTTTGTAACCTGGAACTCTTTACTGTCCTCTAGCAACAACATTGAAGAGCAGGTTGACACAGTGTCCCACTGTTGTGTCGACAGTATAATTCCATCCAAAACCATCACAATATTACATAACAATAAACCCTGGGTCACCAAAGAACTAAAACAAGTGCTTAATAAGAAAAAAAAGGATTTTTTTTTCCTCTGGTACAGAGGTGGAAAAGAAGGAGGTCGGCCATGAGGTCAAGCATGCTATAAAGAAGCAGCACAACATCCCCTCCAAATGACCGCAATTCATTCTTTTCAAGATTTGAAAGGGATAACAACACGGAGCTAAAAACCTTCATCTCCTCACTCCATCCTGGTGATCCATTTATCACCTTCAGCAGAGAACAAGTGGTGAGAGCCCTCAAAAGGACAAAACTTAACACCGCAACTGGACCTGACAACATCTGTGGACGGACCCTGAAGTACTGTGCTGAGCAGCTGGGGGAGGTGTTCCAGCAGTTGTTCCAGACCTCCGTGAA
>CAAKHG010050806.1:11360-68523 GCA_901007715.1 Dactylopterus volitans
ACTCCATCCTGGTGATCCATTTATCACCTTCAGCAGAGAACAAGTGGTGAGAGCCCTCAAAAGGACAAAACTTATCACCGCAACTGGACCTGACAACGTCTGTGGACGGACCCTGAAGTACTGTGCTGAGCAGCTGGAGCAGACCTCCATGAAGTGCAGCACAGTGCCTCAAAAATGGAAATCTTCCACTATTATTCCCATCCCCAAGAAGGGCCCGACCAAAGCTCTAACTCATCTGAGGCCAGTGGCTTTGGCCTCTCTGGTGATGAACGCGATCACCCAGTCAGTTGAGCCCTTGATGGAGCCGCTGCAGTTCGCGTATAGAGCCGGCAGGATTTCATCACCTGGTGTGAGGGTGCATGTCTCCAGCTGAACTCCACAAAAACCAAAGAGCTGATTGTAACATTGTCCGACAAGCAGAGGAAACTCGCAGAGTCTGTCACTACCACCATCCGGGGGGGAGCCTGTGGAGGTGGTGGACCACAACAGGTACTTGGGCACTATCTTCGATGGCCTCCTGAAATTTTCTTACAACACTGATGAGATCATCAGGAAGTGCCATCAGACACAATACTTTCTGAGGAAGCTGAGATCATTTGGAGTAAGCACGGTGTTTTAACTTTCTCCTTCATCTCCTGGTTCCACTCCATCACCCTGCAAGACCGGACACGCCTCCTCGGCATCACCAAAGTATGTTCCAAAATCATCGGACTTCCTGTCAGAGCGCTGTCTGCCCTCTGTGACCAACAGACCTTCCGCTGTGCTCATAGGATGTTACATGACCCCTCACACACACTGCACACTACGTTTGAGTGGCTACCTTCAGGTCGCAGGTTGCGGTGTCCACGCTGCAGAACGAGGAGAGGAGAAGGACCACCTTTGTCCCCAGAGCAATCCGGCTCTTGAACAATGACCCCACTCTGTCCGAACCACCACTGACTGATTGCACATAGCACTTTAATATTGTGAACTAAGCACAGTGCACCTTTGTGGACAGTAGCTGGATACTACATTGCAGCTCTTTCCTTTTACTTCAGGCACCTTTTTGGACTACTGTACGTCTTTTTATGTTGTGATGATGCCTGTCTTATATGCTGCTCCTTATGCCCTTTAAATTGCCCCTCGGGGACAAATAAAGTGTTTTGAATTGAATTGAATTGAATAGTTGGTGGTGAAGAAAAGCAAAAGGTTGACATACCAGCTTTCTATCGCAGGTGCAGCTCTGTCCCGTTTGTCCGTGTGGTCTGTTGTGCGGTCTGGTGAGAGCTGTTTGCCCTCCGCTTCCTGTGCCCCTTTTCCCGTCACCTGTGCCCTCTATATATGGGGAACTCTAATCACAACCACCCAGTGTCCCAATGATGTAACCACAACCTAATAATTAAGTTAAATAACCTACCAACAATAAATATAAACATATATGGCCCCTAATTGTCTGAAGTGTATAACAAAACAATTACTCATAAAAAATAGTAACGGACATACACCCCTCCCTTTTTTTTTAAACTTTGTACATTTTCACAAAAAAAAGGCTGATGTACTATGTGTTGGCATTTAACCATCTTGATTATTCATCTTCTTTTCTTCTCGTAAAGGCCGTGTCTAGGCCTCAGCTTCTCGGAGTAGACATATATCAGTTATCGGTCTCTCCGAGGTGTTGCTCTTTGTCTTGAGCCGAACTCAAGACAAATAAACATAAACATAAATGGCTCCGACAGAAAGTTTTAACCTTTTTTTTTTTTTTTTTAGAACAGTTTAAGAATGAAATGTTCACTTCAATAGTCAGTCAGTTCTTCCAGTAGTCAGTGTATGACCTCTACATAGGTGATGCTGGTCTGGTCTCATCAGATTTTTAATGATAATGACAAAACTTGAGTTTATTTTCCTCTCTACGTTTGTCCCCCTTGTCGTCATTATGCATCTGTTTCCTCGCTAAACAAATGACGTCATGATCAGGTTGTGCGGGAGACTGATGACAGGGAGGGTCAGGGATGACGGGCGTTCCCCTGGCTCAACCACTTGACGATAAGAGCTTTCAGCCGGCAGATCTCATCATAGTTAGCTGTAAGAAATAGCCCAGGTACAAAAAAAACAAAGATATCTTTTGAAGATTCGGACGGACGTTTAAGGCGTAGTGTGCCACTGCCGCCCTGATCGTCGCAGGCTCGTCGCAAAATGTCATCGTGTGAAACATTCAGCTCAGGATCTTCGGCGTCCCGGCTTCATTCTGTTGCTGAGACACAGCTGACTCCATTGTTAGAGCGGCTTCTCCTCTGTTAACCACGGTGTAGAGAAAGGCCACGGTTGCATGTGTGTTCACAATATCATGAACCCTTGTACAGTATTTTGCACACCACAACAATAATCTGACATTAAACACTGTCGCTTAAGCAACAAAAATAAAAAAAAAATATTGTCACTCAAATGTGTAATTCTCACAGGAGTCATATAGCTGTACATTGGTCAGGGACGCAGGTTGTTCTTCGGTCCCTCTTAGCAAATCTACTGTAGATTGAGTTTCCAGTAATCATTGGAAATGCAAGCTGGCCCATCCATGCAGGACAGAGTGGAGACTGGTTGATCTAGATTCCTTTCCTGTATTCTGGTGCACTCAGGTGATACTCGCCAAGACGGTTAGCTCACATCTTGGCCAGTATCGAATATCGTTAAAGATATTTGAAAGTGTAGCAGCGTAGAGGTGCTTATTTGTCGTTTGCAGTTTGTCCGCGTTTGTAATGAGCGCCGCTGCTGGCTGTTAATGAGGTGGGCCGGTGTAAAAGCGGCCGTCCTCCCGCCAGTTCTTCCCCTCTGCTCCCCCGTCATCGTCTCTGCGTCACTCCCGGGTCAGAGGTCGTTTGGTTCCGACAGGGCGACTGCCTGTGTGCTGCTCCGGCCCCCCTGTATGTGCTGCTGTGGTAAATGCTCGTGGTTGCCTGGTGTGCTGCTGTGGTAGGTGTCCTCTCTCTCTCTCTTTGCGGCATTGTTGATGCTATCTGGTGGCCGATTCTAGTGTGGTTGCCTGGAGTCCTGTCCTCTGGAGACGCTATGGCTACCTGTGTCTTACGGTCCGGGGCAGGACAGTAGCTCGGCCGCATGCCGCAGACCGGGCACGTTTTGTAATAGCCTATATTGGGTTTATTTATGTTTGGGTTTGCTTCTTTTCCTTGAGCCTTATTTCTTTGTACATTTGTTTGAGTTCTGATTGTTGTTGGTTGCTACATTTTGTTAAGTTTGAGTTTGTGACCTGCCCATGAATAATTTGTTAAATTTTGATTTTGATTTTGTTTTTGTTGCAACCCCACTAATTGTATCTTTCCCCTTTTCAGTTGCTGAAGGCCGGTGGTGGTTTTGCCGGTGATCTGGTGGTGGCACCCTTCTGTCTCGTCTGCTGTGTTTCAGGGAGTGGGTTCCTTCACTGAGCGTGTCTGCCACGTGTGCCTGGTGATATAAGTTAATTTCGCTTTATTTTGGTGACCCCCTTCCCCTCCCCGCACTAGCTCACCTATCCACTAGGCCTCAGCCCTGATTAGCAATTACCACCTCTTACTCCGTGTGTATACACCTACCGCTCGCCACAAAAGTATTGGAGAAAGTTTGTCAACAGAAGTTTGGAGAAATTTAGCAGTGAGACAATCCTGGTGTCCTGGAGATTTCCCGTTTTGCGTTGCCTTGATAGCAGATTTGACATCACTGACGCTGAAAGAAGTGTCTGGTTTCTGAGAGGTTCCAGAGTCAACAATAAGAGTAGTTGATTTGCAAAGATAATCTTCAGGAAGCGATGCGGACAGATTATCTGATCTATACAGTGACGCGCAAAAGTCTCTAAATCGGTCATTTACAGCTTGAGGGTTGATGGTCACTCCGTCCTCAGTATTGATTCGGTGGATGTGGGATATTGAGCCGTTTGGTCGTATTTGGTGAGTATGATAGATTTTAGAGTCTTTTAGGCAGAACTGTGTTTTCAGTTCATTGAAAGGAACCTCAATTCCATTTTTAAATACTTGCCCCCCCACACTCTTTATACTGCACTGCTGCCACAGACTATTTTCAAGAATTTGTTCCCCTTGCGGTAAACAGAGTCGATCCATAATGGACATACTGGTCAAGCGTTTCTGTAGCAGTTTTATTATTTCACATGAACTGCAGCAGTAGTTTGCTCATTTTGGGAATGGCTTTCAGACTGTACCATAAAACTTGAGGATAGATCTGCATTATATTCTTTTAGAATTTGTTCTTCAAGCCAATCCCAACTACCAACTTCTCTCACTTTATTATAAACCCATTGCAGGGGTTATCTTGAATGATAAGCTGCATAGTACTGGTGGATATCTTGAAGCCCTAGTCCTCTATCTTGTGAGTCTGTTAGTTTATGGCTAATTTGAGTTTTTTTTCTTTTTTTTGTCCAATAGGAAGCAAGAGAATAGTTTTACTTCCTTACACTAGCTCGGGGGAAACTTAAGTGGTATGGATGACATGAGGTAAGCCAGCATTGGTAATATAGTCATCTTAATAGCTTCAGATCTACCCCACAAGGACAATGGTTATACTGTCCACGTTTTGATGTCTTCCCTTACAGTTTTAAGCAGATCTGGTACATTTAACTCAAATATTTTTCCAATGGGGAATTGAATTTTAATTCCTAAATATTTCATGCCTTTTGAGTTCCACTTGAAGGGGGCCGTGTCCAAATGTGACTGAAAAGTAAGACGATTAAGCGGCATGACCTCACTCTCGCTGTAGTTAACCTTGTAGCCGGCGAACCGTCCAAATGTGTCGATAAGTTTTAAGACTTGTGGGATGGAACATTTATGGTTCTCTGATGTTAACACGTCATCCACATACAGGCTGGCTTTAAACTCATACCCACCAACACTAATACCAGTTATGTCTTTTCGAGCCCGTATGGCACAAGCAAGAGGTTCAAGGGCAAGAATAAAAAAAAAAGAAGTGAAAATGGGCGTCCTTGGCGTGTAGACCGATAAAGATGAAACAGACGAGGGGATCGAAACGATGGGCGCCACAATAAAAACATCACCCATGACACAGCAAACCGATTGGGAGTGCGAGGAAAACCCACCACCAGGGCAGAGAACTCCTGCCAAATGAGAGCTCCTGTTAAATGAAGAAAACGAAAAGTTAACATGTCCGTAAAAAGAAAAACACACGGTACAAAAAAACACTGGTGGTGACAATAAAATCTACATGCGCACCAAATAGATATTCATGGGATGAGGAAGTACAAACCAAATTATTTTAATTAACACAGTTTAAGGCAGAAAATCACTAGATAACGAAGGAGCAACAATTGGAAAACAAAGAACAGCCCGAGCAGCAGTCGATGCGGTGGATGGTGACAAGCCACACACTTCTACAGCCTCCCCAAAAAAAGGCACAAATGATTTAGCAATTTGGTGGTGAATTATTAATTATTTCAATGGGAGTTTGCTAGCAGAGCGCATTACATTTGGCGACGCGGTCACGCCAACAACGGGGGATCATCCAGGAACGGGGAGAGAGGAAGAGCTGTGGCGAAGCACTCGCCTTTTTGTTGGTGCGCATTGTGCCACCCAGCAAACAGCGCAGACGCTTCATCTTCTGGCCATACATGTCACACCCCCCCACCCACGCTCTCCCCACCCACCCAGAAATCTACCTTTAGGTGCACAAGAACAGCATGGCAGCTTTATGGAAGCTCGCGGGGGGAAAGAGCAGCAGAACAGTAACGTCACCAACGGAGATTGCCCAGGCCTTTTATTCACAGCAGCATTTCGAGCCTGTTGGGTACAGCGATGCTTCAACAAACAACAGCATATGAAAATGTTTTATGGCTTGAAAGCAGAAGTCTTTGATCAATCAAACAGCATGTACATGTTGCATATCCCTGGAAGCAAGATTAAAACATCATGGTTCCACCAAGACGATCCCTTCTAGTTCTATTTGTATCATATCGAATCATAAAAGAAGTTTGTCTAAACAGGACTTCAATACTATTGACAAGGATTTAAAACTTCCCCCATGAACAAGCATGACACAGTCTGTACATCTATGTAAGTGTAAACTGAGGCAGCAGCATTGCATCCCCATATAACGAAATATTTTGTTTTGCCAGTGTCCTCGTATAACAGGCTCCCGCCTTAGTTTAATTAGCCCCTCCTGTGGCTCCTCCTACTCCCCCGATTTGCCAGGATACTTCTGGTTGGTGTGGCGTGCAGCAGCCTTAACGGACCAATCGTGCAACAGCAACTGCACAGCTGATTGATGCAGGGATTCCCATTGATGACCCGGGTATAAAAAGTGGGACCACTGACTCAGTAGGTGCAGCCTACCCCACCTCTGTGTTGACCGATTTCTTAACATCTGTGCTTTGTTAGATGCTCCATGAAAATCGTGTTTAATGGTGTGGCCCGTGAAGCTCAGCTGGAAACTGCAGCCAGGGTTAGATGGTGATGTTTGTTATCCACTTTGCACTTGCTGAGATTCCCTGTGTCAGAGAAACTAGGAGCAAGGATTCCGCTCTGTTTTGTATTTTTTATTCATTTATTTATTTTTTTGTCTTCTGCCCACAATAAAGCGCTACCAAGGTTTGGGTTTTGTTATTTTCTTAGATTAGCGTAGCCTCTGTTAGGGGTCCTCTTTTAGTTGGATTTGGTTTTGAATTTCCATTTAGCAGCATTGTGCGGCCCTTTTTCCTTTTGCCCCAATTGTTTTCTTTTTGTAATTATTTCTATCGTATATACTGCATGTATCTACATCACTGCAGGAGGTTGCATGTTGACGACGACACCAGGGTTTTTCTTGCGATATTTCAGCTCACGGTGCATCTGGCACCAGGAGCACCACATGCAGAAGCAGGAGGTCATGATGTCCTTACAGACAGAACCCTGTGAAGAACAAGAGAACCTGTTAGTGCTTCACCGTCTTCTCCAGTCATTAATTTCTCGCACTGCTAATCGCAACTGATTTTTTTTTAAATGTGGATGTTTTTTTTCCTTTTCATTCAAAGATATCTAAATGCAATCAGGGAACATCAAACCTTGCTTCATACCTTGACTCCATATCTGTTTCGAATGCCAACCCTTAGAGCCAGGGCTGCGGGAGGTGCACACAGAGGAAGCCCACAGGCTGCTGTTATAGCTGGGCTGAAAATGTCACACAGCGGGAGGCACCGGTTCTCTCCAAACTTTCCCGCAACGGTGCAGGCAAGGCATGGGCAGCACCAGAAGCCGTAGCAGCCTGCAAAACATGCCGGTTTAGTTGTACAAGTGGGACTGCGGTTGCTTCATGTGACTGACGAAAGACAAACAGATTGGGAAATATTTGTTGTATGATGAAAATGTAAATTATGTTGGCTGATCGTGAGTCATCGCTGAGTCTTACAAGAGCTTTTGTCATCGCAGCAGTCAAAGAGGCCAGTGTTCCAGTTTGTCAAGGGCTGCACAGCCATTGGATCCTGAAAAAAAACAAATGCTAATTCATAAGAGACGGCTAGCAGACAATTAATCAAAAAATCATCTCAGCAAGCGCGGATTTTATTCACATCTGAAACACATATGTGCCCTCTTCATCTGAGCAGATTCTGCTCTTTGTAAAAAAAATCTTTGAATCAAAGCTGTCTAATTTCACAGGACAATAAAATCCGTCATGTACCGTGTAATACAATGAAATTTAATATGTTTCCAACTAGCTGCCACTTCTCTGTTAATGTGCATTACACTATGGCCAGATATTGTGACAGTTGACCAGCTATTTTGACAGTGGAAAATCGTAGAAAATCATCTGGTGCTGGTCTGTCTGTCGTTCTCTCTCTATCTCTCTCTCTCATCATACATAAGCAAGATAGAGAGAGGCAGAGAGAGAGAAAAGAGTGTGAAGTGTGTGTGAATTTGTGCGCGAGGAGCAACTGATAAGAGTGTGTGCAGTAGCCATCCAGCATATGTTTTGCTGAGTGAGTGAAGTTACAGATTCATTTTAGTGGCTCTTTTCCAGTTGTGTCTTTTCCTTAAAATTTCACTACCAACCCTTTTTTTACCTGCACCTTGGCAGAAGTAATCAAACTAATAATCCTACACCGATAGTGAAAATTTAATTACCTGGCATGCAGAAAGCACAGAGTTTGTGGCTAAACTGGCTGCAGTCAGATGTTACATTAAAGACAGAAAAAAAAGTTAAAATTCTTACCTGATTGCGCTTAAAGCTGTACTTTCACCTCTGCAAGCCGTGGTAGAATATGCCTTGAGTGGTGAGGAGTGGTGCCATAGGCATGCTGGCCAAAACTATGCTGCAGAACCGGAACCTATTGGCTAAGAGAAATGAATGCATGCCTTGTTAGTCTCTCCATTGTTTTTGTTTTTTGTTTTTTGTGTTTGTGTGTGTGTGTGTGTGTGTGTGTGTGTGTGCGTGTGCGTGTGCGTGCGTGCGTGCGTGCGTGAGTGTGTGTGTCTGTGTGTGTGTTGTTTTGTTAGTGCAGGTGTGTCAAACCAGAAAAACCAAAAAAAAATAGTTCTTCTTGAGAGTTACAAGGGTCATTCATGCCGACACCTTTGTGCGCTGTATGCGGGGTCTCCTCTTACTTTATCTTATTTTGGCTATGTGGGTCTATGGGCATTGTTGCTGCACATTCAAAGCATGTTTGTCATGTACTGCAGGTTAGCGATGATCAGATCCCTGTGCGGATTTTACATTTTATGGGGGAAAAAAAAATTATGAATACATTAATAGAAATGTGAGTGTGTTCTGTTTGGTGTTTCCCGTTTTCCAACAATAATTGGGAGGGTCAAACAAAAGCACATCTAACACTATATTAACAATGTATAATGCTACTGGTAAATCACTATTCAGTGCCATTGTTTTGCACAAGACACCCTTACTTTGATATTTTAATTACAATTTGCTGATAATAAGTCTGTACTTTAATAAAGTTTTGTTGAATACAGCTAAATAGACGACATTTACGTTGTTGCACTAGCGTGCCAGTATGTACAGGATTTTAATGCTTCCTCACCATCTGGTAAATATATCTTTGTGTGGTGCTTCTGCTGAACTTTTGCCTGAACCGAAACAAGTACACTGTGTAAAGGAGGGGAAATCAATGTAACACAAATGTAAACTAAACTCAAGGGTGTTTTAAAAAAAAATTAAAAGGAGGGGGGGAAATGCAAAAGAAAAGATAGGGAAAACATTTTTTAAGTGAGAAGTGTATCAGCAAATACACTGATGAGCCATTTAATTCAAAACACTGCATGTTTATCATAGAATATAATGCAACAGCCCTGCAATGAATTCTCCCTTCAGGAGTTTTATGTTGAATTTTTGTTGACATATTTTAATGATGGTTATTGGGGCTGTAATTTGTGATGTTTTGAACCATACTGGGTTATACTGAGAGGTGTCCCTAATATTTTGTCATCCTAATGCATGTGAGTGGGATGACCATGATGTATTCTGCAAGTCTCTGCAGTGCCATTTGAGACGTGGAGGCGCTGAGGCACACAACCCTGCACAGAATTTTCACACTCATCAAAACATTTAGTGACCCGTGAATAATTTATTCAACATTACCTTTATTTTGTTACATGTCTGCCGATCACGATCACGGAAAATAATACAAAGCTTTTTCGGTGATTTGCTCTTGACTCAACCATTCTGGATACATTGACAGTCCTCATAGACACACACCGCAGGGCTTCCTCCCAGCAGAAGTTATTTTGGGCTACTGTGAAGGGCCTTCGCGTTATCCGCACCATAACCTCTTCAAGGAGTACCCATACCAAAGATTCTCTGATACTCTGAGATGTGGTAACCATCTTATTCTTCTAATGATGCCATCATATTTTTTGCATCATGTAAACGAGTAAGACCTAGTTGCTCTCTTCTTAGCCATGTTTTTCGGCACCACCGTCTCCAGCAGCCTCCTCACCAGGCCCAGTCTGCCCATCTTGATCAGCTCCCTGGATAACTCTGTGACCTCCGTTGTGTGAGTCCTGTAAAGGCATCTCAGCTCGGCCTGCACCGCGTACTCTGGGTACTTCTGCTCCGCCTTTTTCACCCACTGCTCCAGCTGGGGGATGGCAGCGTTCGGATCAGGGCCTCCCTGCATGAACAGCTCTAACAGGGCCTGCAGGAGGCAGCGCAGCGCTGTGGTGTCGGCGCTTCCCGGTCTCTCCAACTCCACAGCGAGTTTGAAGCAGTCTGCAGCATTCTGCTCCTCGCCCTTCAGCAGGAGACAGCGTCCTCTGAGCAGGTGGAGGTCCGGCAAGCTGTCGCCCATTTCAAACTGAAGGGCCTTTGAGAGACTCACCAGAGCACTGTTTACTGAACCCTCGTCCACCAAAAGGCTCTCCTGGAGGGCATCCACACCCATGTAGTAGGACACCTGAATGAGAAGACATGAGTTTGATCAAGTTTGGTGTGGAGACTCAGCCTTTTCTTATTTATGGTGCTCAAGGTGTTTGTTACCTGAGCCATCTCCAGGTGAGTCCTCAAACATGGGCGGGCGGCTAAGACCTTGTCCAGGTCTTTTCTGGCTTCAGCGAGCCTCTGTCGGTCGGGGACCCCACCATGCCCAAATTTTGCCTTCTCCAGCTCCTTGATGTAGAGCGTCATATTGATCTAAAAAGGTACACCCCTTTATTTACATCTGCTTACATAAAGCGTGTACATACTAGCTTTTTAAGCAGTTGTTTGCAGTATCTATTCTTATCATTTTTAGACATACCACATGGTAATCTCTAAGTGACAGTAAAATAAACATCAGAACACGTGTCTTTCAGCCAGTTGAAACCCACACAAATATTCAGATGAAGAGATTTCACATGCGAATCGACAGAGCAATTGCTAGCTTGATGTACTGTACTTCGGTACCTTGGCGCGGCTGCAGTAGGCCTGCCAGTTGAGCTCGGGGTCTGGCAGCACGTTGAGAGCCATGTTACAGATCCCTGTGGCCATCTCATGCTTGCCCAGCACGAAAAACATCTTAGCCAGGAGGTTAAGGATGAATGCATCGTCACTCGCCAACTTTATGGCCTTGAGGAAACAGACATGGTGTGACTCTAGGTTGTGGCGGTGCATAAGGTGACAGCAGACCAGTGACTAGTCCTCATGGCTCGGCTGGTAGTGAGAGAACTGAACGTGCAGCTTAACTTACGGTTCCATAGCAGGATAGCGGGTCAGAGGCGGAGTAGCCGCAGTCGTGTATGGACATGGGTACAGTGGTGAACTCATCCTTCCTCTCCAGCATGATGCCAATGTAACACCAGGTGAGAGCTGAGGATGGAGGTTAGAACCACAATTTCTAAAGCATCTGTCTCCTTGCGGATCGAAGAACCGGTTGGAAATTTATATCAAATTTACATCTTCAATTAAATAGTTGATTTTATATGCTAGAAGACATTTTCGACAAACTAATTATGGCCTCAAGTCCAATTAGAGTGAGTGGAATGCAACACCTAAAGGAAGTAATTACATTGTGATTAATAGCAATGGAATTTTTTAATGTTAGATTTTATTTTTTATTTTTTTTTAAATGTTTAAGCAAAGGATCTGAATACTTCCTCCACCAGTGCCAGTTAGAACCAGAAAGGTTTTTCCTCATGTTCTGTCTATTCCAGTCTAGTAATATATTGTGTTTACCTTTCAGCTGTGTTTTCTCAGATTCAAGTGTTTCCTTGAGAAGCTTCAGTCCCTTATTATAGTGAGTGAGTCTCCAGTCTTCGGAATCTTCCTTGGTCTTTACTATGTTGTCCAATCTGCAGAGAGAGAGAATGACTTGGTAAACATGAAACAGTGTTGGAATCACTTGTCAAAATCGTGTGATGTAAAATTGTTTCAACCTTATATAAATAGTTGCCATTTTAAAGTACCAGCTTCTTTTTTCCTCTTTTGGAATCTGAAAAAAAACATCATGTATGTCTTTAGTTGTGATGAATAAGATGACATTTATTGTACGAGAATAAATACACCTCAAGGAAATTCTTTAGCAGTATTGTCCATGTTATCTTGAACAAAATAATGATAACGTGTTATGGCAAGAAAATTTAATATTCCGAAAACATACATTGTATCTTCTAACTTCTTTATAGCTTTGTGGATGAAGTAAGTCACAGAGGAGCAAATTAATCCAAAGATGTATAGAGATGTGCATTGTAAAAAATACCAAACCAATGAAACACTGGAAGCTTATGAGTCACAGAAAGATGGCCTCCATCTTATGCAGTGATTATCTCAATGCTCCTTTTTTTTTTTTCCTTTTTTTGTTATATCCATGTTTCCATCTCACCAGTTGGCTGCCGTAATCCAGGGCTCTGCTGTACAAAGACAGTGCTGAGATCAGTCTCTCTCGCAAGCTTTCCTCACATTCCAGCTCCACATCGTAGGGGAACACGAAGGCCTGCTCAGCCAGGCAGCGGGCTGCCAGAAGTCTGGCCTCCTCCTGCGACGCCTCCCCGGCGTTTAAGCCCATCAGGTGGGACACTTTCTCCACACATTCCCCTGCATCCAGCTCTCTCCCCAGCTTGTCGTACACGTAGCCCAGGTTGGCCCAGGCATTGAGGTTCCCAGGGTCTTCTTTACAAATGCCTCTGAAAGGTCAAGATGTTTAAAGATTCATTCCAGTCCTGCTCAGGGTGAGTCTTATTGCAGATTTGTTTTTCATCTGGTGACATTATTGGGCGTTAATTTGTCCATTACTATCGCTTGGTGCTTTGGAAACACCCTTAGCGTTTGTTAATGTTTTGTGCTAGACGGGGCTCATCATGTTAGCATACGCCATGCTAAACTGGTGCAGAACAGGTGAACATGTTAGAGGAAAATCGATAACATGGTCGCTCTTTTATAATGCACAGTAGTAATGTTGACATTGGCATTCCGGCCAACTCTCCTACTGCATAGCTGTAGACCCTGCGACTAGCCTTGGTACATCTTTTTTTTCTTCTTGACTTCCACAATGAGGAAAATTAATGTCAAGAAGAGATCAAATGAGTGCAAAGAGGAAGCGGCGAAACAAATGCATGCAGGAAAGAAGTAGGCTGAACTAAAATTCAAATACGTGTGCACGTTCCATGAGGTTGACCTACATACTTTTATTCGTTCTACTGCACCACATTTACTTCTCTGCACTTATCTCACAGTTGCATTTGTCACTTCACATTTTGAATTTATGTTAAAACATAATGTCTCCACATAAAAGGTCATCAGCCTTTTTCAGATGGTTTCTTGCTCCATATTTCAGGTGAAGACAGACATCATGTCCATGACCCCCCACATGGTTTCTGTATACGGCTGTTGGAGTTCCAAAGACGCTGAGTATTTTAAAGCA
This sequence comes from Dactylopterus volitans, assembly GCA_901007715.1. Taxonomy (NCBI): domain Eukaryota; kingdom Metazoa; phylum Chordata; class Actinopteri; order Syngnathiformes; family Dactylopteridae; genus Dactylopterus; species Dactylopterus volitans. The sequence goes on from CAAKHG010050806.1 coordinate 24,670, forward strand.
AACTCAATAGAATTGGGTAATTATTCAGCAGATCTTAGTTTTTTGTCCCCTCATGTTAAAATTAACCAAGTCATTATGGCCCAGATTTGTCTTGTGATCATTTGGAGGGGGTCAGGTTGGGAACCACTGGGCCAAACTGGACCGAAGTACTATCTCTAGTTATACATAAAGTATTTTTGCCCCAGCAACCTCAGTAACAGAGGACATTTTCTACATGTCGAGCGCTTAAACACTTAAACAGATAATCTAATTACATTTTGCTAATAATATCTCCACTTTTGCCCAGAGAGGCTGTTGAATGCAAGATTTTTACTCAGACTGGGTTTTTTTAAGTGATATAGTGGCACTTTCAACTTAAGTAAAATACCCAAATACTGCCTCCACCTCTGAGACCTGCCTGAGTGCCTTTCAAAAAAAAAAGATGACAACGTATCACCACCTGAATATTTCCTCAGCTGTGTCCATCTCATTGAGGTGAAAAGCCAGCAGACCCAAAAGGTTGCGGACAGCATACTGCAAATATCCAGCTTCAGCCTCCAGCTCCCCGCGCAGGCTCTCCTGTTTTAGGTAAGTGTCTCTGTGTCTCAGTTTTACAGGTCCAACAGGGTCACAGTTGAGGTTGAGAGCCAGGTGGAAGTGACCAGGGATGTAGTCCATGCCCTCCATGAGAGCCTCAATGTCCTCTTTGCTCTCAGTTTCCATGACCCCCAGCTTCTCCACGTATGTTAAAAAAAAAAAAGGACAGTATACTGCAAGAAATAATTCAAAGATCCAGATTTGACATGTTTTGACACCGAAGGAGGAGAAAATCTTCCCCTTCTCAGCTCTACAGTTTCATACACTCTTAAGTCACCAGCGCTTGTCTGGTGCAAACACGTCGAACAGGTTTGTCTTGGGAGTGACATGGGAGTGGAATACGTGGATCGCGAGTATGACGGTGTTGAACTGTTACTCCTACAATCAAGCCCCCTCATTTGATAATTGTCCATAACATTCTTGTTGTATTATGTACATGCAGTCTTTGCCGCTATCTGGATTCATTTGCAAGATGAGATTGCAGCATGTGTGAGGTGATTTGGCTCTACATGGTTTGTCTCTTCCGCAGGAATGTCAGTGACATTCATTAAAGGTTATTTTGACAGATAGATACTATGTATGTGTTTGGTTTTGTGAGAAAAAAAATGTATTTGGAGTGCGTGTTTTTCCTTGCGTTGGCCTGTGTTTGCCTGTGTCTGCTGTAGAACACAGAAGAATGTGAACCGTCAGGCTCAGTGTTATTTGGAAGGCACTGAGGGAAATGCAGTCAGTCAGTCAGTCAGTCAAAAAAAAAGTCTTTCCATTTCATGCCTTATAATTTAATGTCACAAAAGGAAACAGTTATCAAAACAGGCGGCTGTTGATAGACAGTGTAAACGGCGAGATCAGATATGCAGATCTCCTAAGAGGTTGGGGCAGAGATGAACACATGCTAAATGTCTCTCTGTTTTTTGCGTACAAACCCCAAACTCTTCCACCAGAGGGTAAACTTGCGCAGTCATAGAAACCGGACCGAGGGCTGAACCAAAGGCTGAGGGTGCTGAGCGCTGGAAGTCCAGTGTCACATTTAGTGTCCCACTGGGCTTTGGAGGCCTCCGTCAAATATGTATCTCAGCCGAGTGAAGAGGACAGTGAAAAACAGCACATAACCCTGCACCCGCGGTTATGAAAAACACAGCTCAGAGAGCAGCCGCTGACAGCTGGGATGCAGCGGCAGACGGAGGCGGGACCAAAGCATCTGTGAGAAATTTACCGAAAGCTGTAACAATATTAGAAACAGGGTGGTGTCCACGTGTTGGGCTGAGTTTGTAATGTGAGCAGAAAGTTCATCCAAAAGATGAGCTATTCACAGCTGTAAAAAAAAAAAAAAAAAAAAAAAAATCAATCTTATTGTAGATGCTTGTGAAACAGCTTAATGAGCGCGTGGGAAAACAAAAATAACTAACTGGTAAACCCCTGTAAGAAAAATATTTTGCTGCCTTTTTGATCAGTTTACCAAATATGCAGTTTGATTGACAGCCTTTCCCTTAAATTATTGATTCGGGGATGCTGTAAATGCAGAAGAGTCAAAAACTACAGCTTGGGATCATGGGAACAGAGCCAGCACAGACACACCCAGCATTGGAGAACCATTGATCAGCAGGTCACCTCAGGTCAAGAATATTTTATAGTTGAGTTCCTAAACTGAACATGGATTTGGTGTTTGGTGTGAGGAGCATCACGCGGATGCGAGCAGACCCCGCCGACACGCTCGCAAAAGCGCCAGCCAGTTTTCTCGATACGGCTGCGCTAACCGTGTTGCATGATGTGTATTTTGTACAGGAGACCCGGATCCTGGTCGGCAGCACTTTCTATTTGTGCCATGTGGATGTGCAAAAATGTTCTCCATCCGTGGTCATGGTGGTCATCATGGAAACGGGGCTGATTTCATGGCAGCATGATTACTACAGATGCTATTTGCACCTTTTAACCCAAGACAGAATTTCATCTGCATTTTTCCAATGTGATGATTTATTTTACACTTCAGCAAGCAGAGAGGAACGAAACAAACACTGTATATTACAGGGGAGATGATAATAATCTCTGTGCTCCCCTGTAATGCAGGATTAGGAAATGTGGGCCACGTCCTAATAAAGGTTGTTTTGCTCTCAAACTGACCCCCTGTTAGCCTATTTAATTGTTTTGTTGTCTGTTTTGATATCTGATGTAAAGCAAATTCTAATGAGGAGCACATCAGTCAGGGTGGAAAGCTGAAATCATGAATACGTATGATGGCATTTCGGCGCAGGTGAATCCAGAGAGCTGGCAACCATGCAGCAGTCAAGCATCAAAGTTCTCTAAATCCCACCCCTGCATCGACATCGACGGGCGTACAGCCGAGAATTTGGGGCCCCTCATGAGATGTGACACAGAATACAAAGGATCATAGGATCAGAGGAAAGCTTCATTAATCCAGACTTTATACCTTCCCACCTCCTCCTACTATGCTGAGCCCTTTTCAGCCACTAATACCTTTGTTACACTCTTGCGGTCTTTATGTAAGACAGGTCCGCAGTATTGTTAAGAAGGGATTTGTTTCTCACCCCGAACTGAAAAAAGGACGCCTCACTGTATCCAGGCTCAGAAACACGCCAGACACACATCCATGTGCTTTACCTTCCCAGAATTCATGCAGCTAAATGACACGCATGAATTTACTGAGCCAATCTTGTCGAAAAAAAATCAAAAATTTAAAGTCTATGCTTTAAAGATTGTTTTAGCTCTATTTAATTTTTTTTTGTCTTTTGTCTTTTTTCGAGAAATCATATCACAGTGGTTTTTACTAAACATGAATACTACTGGTATGACTTTGCGACAATTCTGATTTGTTTCACAGCTCTTTAATATTTCACACACTCGGCCATAATGGAGTAAATTGTTCAAAATCTCATCTGCCTTAAAGCATCGCCAGCACAATAATACATCAGCCCACCAGTCTCGTAAGCACATGCTTTATATGAAGAGGTCCAGGCCTGTTGAGGATAAATGACTGCCTGGACTGAGTCTTCATAGGCTGGGAACAAGTTATTATACAGCCACGGGGTGTAAACGTGTCCGGAGTGACACAGATATTTGTCACTCCTCATCGCAGCGATGAGACTCCTCTTCCACCCCGTCTGGAGGCTTTGCCCATCTGCATAACTCGTCTAGGAGATGAACCGGAAGAACTGGAACAACATCTTGAAAGAACTCCATGTTGGCATGGCCGATTTATGGGATTTTTCATTTTTGTGGTCAACTTGTCTTGAGTGCACTTAAGAATATCACGGTTGTAATTTATAATTCATTAATATATGTAAACATTTTAAGCCTATGCACACTGCATATGCAACTTAAACACATTGCACTCATTTGCGGGTTTGTTGTGGGATGTCTGTCTAAAACTACTGTGTTAATCATACAATAGCCTGAAAAAAATCCGACCCTCATTCTTGTTTTGTTGAATCTCATTGTTCTATGCTGTAATTATATGCGAGGGGTGTTTTATTTTCCATTCAGTGGTGTTATGAAATATTAGAATAATTTGCTGATATCAAGGAATAGACAGCACTACACACAGTCTCCAAGATGAGCAAAAAAAAATGTAGTCTTTAGAGAAAAATTTCAACAAAAAACTGATACCTCCTATTAGTATTTTATCATTATTGCAGACCTTTGTATATTAGTTGTAAAGCTGCAGTTGACTATAATTTTGTCATACTGAATCAGAATCATTACATAAAGTTTGCAGCTTTTACACGGATTGATTCTTCAATTTTTGTATTTTTTTTATTTATTAATTCATTTATTTTGGTTTGCAAGACTTATGGGGTCGCCTTTACTTTGAATGTTTCATTAAGTGTTCTTTCACATAATTTCCGCTCAGGGAGTGGAGTCGTTGCTTTCGCAGAAATATCATAGTAGCCTCTTATTTTGGTAGTTTGCAGCGCCGATGCGAGTTTAATTTTGAAAGTCTTCACCGGAAGCCCCGTCATGTTCGCCGTGGCTGACTTGACGGCCCGGGGGTCTCCGCCGGCTCTGCGGTTGCCGATCGCTGTCATCATGCAGGTGGAATCTGCGCAATGTGGCTCATCGATGGGATTTCCACGCAGACGCACGGAGCCTCGCCGGCCTGCAGCCACCGTCCTCCGACTCCCGGCGCGGGCACAGCGCGCCGCCTCCACCGCTGGAGACGCGCCACGCAACAATTAACGCTCACTTCTAAGACTGTTTTTCCAACACCCCCCTCAGCCCCACCACCACTCCCCCCCCAGTTGGATCTGACACCTGATTGCTGACGGTTTCTCTTCTCGCCAGCTGATAGAACAACAGCGCCGCCGCGCCGAAGCTGTCAAAACTGTGTGTCTCCGCTGGGCGCAGCTCAACTCCGCCGGAGCCGCGTATGATGACATTCAGTCCTGGAAGGACTGACGCTCGCTGCTCCACTGGCAACAACCCCCGGGGATCGAGAAGGACGTGAAATCTCTGCGCTGCTCGGCTGTCGTTGGACGCTCACCATGGCCACGATGGACGAAGGCGCCGCCGGCGAGACCATCCCGGACCTGAAAGACATAGAGGTGAAAATCGGCCGGAAGACCCCCGAGGGTTTGCTCAGGTGGATGCGGGAGGAGGCGTCCTCTCTCCGGGGAGACGCCAAGTTGCCCACCGATGGCGGCAAGGAGACCGGGAGGAAGAGTTTGGACGAGAAGATCAAGAAATTGAGGATGGAGATGGTAAGAGTGCTCGACGCGACTGTGCGTGAGGTGTGGAGTCTTTTTTTTTATTTTAGCAATATTACAGTCAGTGTTGATCATTTAGAAAGTGGAGAATAAGCCTGCTCGTGTAAATACAGTTATCAGACGTCACGACTCAGGGCAGCGGCTGAAGACGAGATGCAGTCAGAGCTGTGCAACTCCTGCAAAAGATAGCAAAGGTATGAAAAAAAAACAGTCATTTAAAACAAGTTTTCTGATTTTTGGATATAATAATGGCTTATAAACCATAGGGGTGTTTGAGTTCCTCAGTGTCAGTGGCAATTACATGGTCAATATGTATTTTTGGACATTACTGAAAGCCATTTCTTGTTTGCTGTCTGCTTTTTTATTATTACTATTATTATTATTCCTATTGACCAACAATTCACATATCTTCATTCACTGTGAGGGTGAGAATGAAGGAGGATGAGGGCTGATGCGCTGCCCTCCAGAGTCGCATCCTCAGGTCCTGCTCAGATCACCACTCTTCACCACCCCGCCTGTCGACCTTGCAGCTCCCTGCTGTCAAGTGTTCCTGCGGTGTCCGTAGAAGCTTCATTCTGGAGGCAAATTATGCCCCAAAATTTCAAATCCCTGTTTGTTTTCCTTCACTGTGATGTGATGTGTTATAAGCGGCTACTGGAAATGGATTGATTCTCTTTAGTGTTTGATATCATTAAAGGGTATTTGATAGGTTAATAGGACTTAATGATCCTATAATCTTACACAGAACTGGCTGATCTACAGTTATTAGGTGAGCATTAATATGCGCAGTCTGTTTCAGCGAGGCGGAACAGAAAACTTGGTGTTTTCTGGCATTCATGCCTCGTGATATCGGATTTTATTGGCGATTCATGATGGAGCCGCACCTTTCGCAGGTGGGGTTCTGTCACAGTTAGCGGCACCTCCGACTCAGACTGGGGCTGGACAGATTTTACTTTTTGCAAAGATGCACTCCTGTTTTCAGTAATTTGAGCCATCTGGAGCGGTGAAACGCGAGGGCTCGCTCAGCAGTCAGTAGCGGGGCAGCTCCTCATCATGCGACCAGCTTCAGATGGCTGCGGTTGCTAGGAAATGAGCCACTGAAGGTCTGTAATCCTGTGATGAATTCATGCTCTATCTAGTATCAGCTCTCTAATCACGGCAACCATTGGCCCACTGTTCTAAATAATAACTACTTGCCGGACAAACGGTAACAAACATCCGCTTTGGTTCATGTGAGGCTGTTTTGCAGTTAAGACAATGAAAGCGGATCATTTCCAGTTGAGCGGCGCATAATTTGTTCAAGTAAACAAACATCTCTCTATTGCTTTATTTTCGTCACCCCTCCCTCCCCCACACCCCCACCCCATTCTCTCCCAGACAGTGGAGGTCTGGGGCGATAATGCACCACTCTCCAGATGTTGTTTTTTTTTTTTTTTTTTTTTCCACTTCTGTGCTCATGTGTGTCATCCATTCCTGCGGCGGTTGCAGGCGTGCACCCAGGCTGTGGTTGTGGCGCAGAGCGCCGCCACAACCGGCCGCCCAAACAAAAGCGAGCTGTCTTGCGTCGGAGCTGCTCCAGAACGCGCTGGTTACGCTGAACCCTTCAGAACACAGTTTAGTCACACGCTAGAAATAGAAACCTCTGTTTGTGGCGGCACGACTGAGGCTGAGCGCTGACTGAGGTAGCACTGCCAGCGCTGCAGTTGTTGTGATGTTTGTCTACATGCTGTTTGGCCCTCTGAGCGCGGACACACGCTCGCCCACCGCTTTATTAGGTACACCTGTTCATCCGCTCACCCAGTGCAAACGGCTCATTAGCCAATCACACGGCGGCTGCGCAAAGCATTTAGGCATGTAACATGGTCTAGGCAATGTGCTGAAGCTCAAACTGATCACCAGAATGGAGAAGAAAGGTGGTTTAAGTGACTTTGAACGTGTCATGGTTGTTGGTGCCAGACGGGCTGATCTATTGGCGTTTTCGCGCACAACTATCTCCAGGGTTTGCAGAGGATGGTCCAGAAAAGAGAAGCTATACGGTCAGCAGCGGTTCTCTGAATGGAAATGCCTTGTTGATGCCAGAAGTCAGAGGAGAAAGGCCAGACTGGTTTGAAAAAAAGCAATGTTACTCCATCAACCACATGGTACGCCTAATGAAGCGAGTGTACATCGTACATCTGGACTATATTTGTATACATTTTGTGTGATTTAGTCGGATTTCTATGTGATGTTAACATCTTTAACCCTCCGTGGACCTTCACCTTATCGTGGTAGAGAGGTTTGAGTGTCCTAATGATCCCAGGAGCGATGTTGTCGGGAGCAGCAGCCCCTGGTGGGGTCTCCCATGGCAAATTGGTCTTGGGTGAAGGGTCAGACCAAGAATGGTCCATAAAGACGAATATGGGAAGAAAAACATCATGTGCCTGCCCGCAGGGGTACCAGGGCTGCACCCTGTAGCCAGGCGTGGGGAAGGGGCCTGTCGGTGAGTGCCTGGTGGCCGGGCCTTCACCAAGGCAGAGACATGGGTCTGTCCTCCAGCAGGCCCACAACCTGCAGGTGGAACCACATGGGTCTGGCGCAATGTGGATTGCACGGTAGGCCACTGCTGCCCCCGCGACCCAGACCTGGATAAGCGGAAGAAGACAAGACGAGACAGGACGAGAGTTAACGTCTTTTTGGTGTACCAAAATGTCAAAATGCCCCTTTCTCCTCAAAATTACACGCAATAAAATACTCAAATGTATTTTGAGCGAAACGTATTCTCACACAGATTCCATTAATTTGAATGTAGCTGTTTGCTACAAGGGGGTGTCCAAAATTCCCATGGTTCCATTCTTTTCAGCGGGAGCAATTAAACAATTAGCCTTAAAGAAATTTACTGTTGCAACCTTCAGACACTGAAGTCAGCCAGCTCCCGAAGTGTCTGGTGGACCAAAGTGCCGAGTTTGGATTCACAAAGCATCCCGAGAGTTTCCATAAATCCGCCAAGAGCACCAAAAGGGCCGGACTGAGCTGTTTACAGTTTTAGCCATTAATCAGGTCCGCTGTGAGGGCAGGAGCATCCAGAGACAAGTGATGGTGATAAAGAGCCACTTCCTCACTTGCAGCACGGAACGGTGTGGCTCTGTGTGCGTGTGTGTGTGCGCATGCGCGTGCGCGTGTGTGTGTGTTCCATTCATCTAGGGGAGTGCAGAGGACGAGCTGATAACACTGCGCATCAGAAATCTGCTTATTAAGACAACCACGTGTCTTCAGACTAATGCTAAAGGGAAAAGCTCACATGTGCACACACTCATACATGTGTATTTAATCTGCAAATATCTCCATGTGTTTTTTTTTTTTTTTTAATATCATTTGGATATCATGCTGAGCTCTCTCTGCCATGTGGATAAAAATCACAAGACACACACCGACACACACGCAGGATGGTGGGCGCATTGGCTAACATCTGCTTCTTTTTCTCACTCTTCCGTGTGCGTGTATGTTTTGCTGCTTGGTTCTCTCAATCATCTGTTACTCTGGTGTGTTGGAACTGCACGGCATGATGATGATGGCAAGCTGTAGCGTCTGTCTCACTAAAGATCAAGGACATGTGTGTGTGTGTGTGTGTGTGTATCACTGTCCCACCACCAGCAATGAAATGTTCTTGTCCTCTTGACTGTCAGCAAATCAAAAACAGAGTACTAAACTGTACCACAAAAACCTTTTACAGAGTTTGACTGGAACCAAAACACTGCCCTTGGCATGTAAACGTAAACTTCGCAAAAAATATAAAGCATCCATCAAAAGTCAAAATTCTGGGATGAAAGAGATCTGAAGAGATGGCTGACATGTGCAGGAACCGGACTTAATAATAGAGACACTCGATGCGATAGTCGCCGTCTGACATCTGTTGGCAGGCTGTCTGCTAACACACACACGCACATACTCGGTGCTTTACACACACGCCATGACAAGGATTACGGCTCTGCACTGCTGTAAGTCAGAGACATTTAACAGAGCTGGAGGCAGATAAATGTTGTTATCAATTATTTTGGTCTGGCCGTTCGTCTCCTGCAGGAACAGTTTGAAAGCCTCTGTCTTCTGCGCGCGTCTGAAGCTGCCTAAGTGGAGACATCCTCCTCTCCGCTGATCTAAACACATTCACTCCTTTAAAAGCATGACGGAGTGGCGGGCGGCCACACACACGCGCACGCACATGCACACGCACGCGCACACACACACATACGTTTCACTCATGATCAGCACCTTTACTTCAGTTGTCAAAAGAGTCACACAAGGTGAATGCTTTATTACTGCCTGTCATTCTCTCTCTCTCTCTCTCTCCTTCCCTCCATGTCTCCTTGTCTTTCTCTTCGGGTCAGTGTCGAGGTAGAGGCAGCTTTCCCAGCGCAGATCACAGCTGTAGGGAATCAGAAATCTCGTAATCTCGATCTTCTGTCTGTCCTTTGCCTCCTGGCTGTCTCCTCAAAGACAGATGCGCAAGATTTTGTCTAATTAAATTGTTAGCAAAGTGACCTGAGCTGCTTTCAGCTGCTTAGAGGTTCCGTCACGTATCGCTCTGACACCGAGGGAAAGCCACTCAGCAACAGCATGCGTCTTCCTCGGAAAGATTATCAAAAGATTTTGAAACATCATCTGAGATTTTTCTTAGCAGCAGGATTTTTCACTATGCATTGCAATTTCATGATTGAATTTACCCTTTATTTGAGAGACGCACCTGCTGGTTCAGAAAAAAAAGAAATAAATAAAAGAGATGTAAAAAAAAAAAAAAAATCCAATGCAGATACCCGGAACCATGGTCAGTCACATCATGAGATTCGAAAGAGAGTTTAATGCAGCAGTGAGTGGTGAGCACAGACAGATGGAGCGGTCGCAGGTATGCGGGGAGACGGGCTCGACCTTCTGCTGCGTGGCGGCGACTGCAAGGACGCCGCGTTCACGCCGGGGGAAGGTGAAACGACAGACAGAGACACCGGGGCACACGAGATTGTGCAGATAGAGACGAGAGGCTTTTGTAGCTTTTCCGCCGAGCTGCAGCGTGTTCGTGTGCTCGCTGCTGGCAGTGATTCAGCAGTCTGCTGGGTAGCCGTGTGACATTTGGAGGTTGTATTTCTGCCACGTGGGAGGGTCTGCACGGTGGACCGGGCTTAGGCCGTGCATATGTTCCCCCCCAACGTGTCGAGACTGAATGTCAAACTTCATTTGCGCGTACGGTTTTCGCAAAGGGGAAGATTAAAACGTGCAAATTAGCACCTTACTGAATGAAAACTGGCCGCCAAGGATTCTTAACCCTTTGCCGAAATCTCTGTTTCTTCATAACACTTAAAGAAATGGATTTTTGTTCTTGAGAACTGGTGCATTTTGAGCAAAGATGAACCGAGCGTAAAAGCTGCAATATGTAACTTGACGCTCAGGCATTCGGCGCTCACATTTGCATGCATATATATATATATATATATATATATATATATATATATATATATATAGATTTGGTTAGAGCCATTTCGTTTCTACTCTATGCATTCATAAGAAAATGAATGCAGAGTTTTGCTTTTCATCGGCTGACACAATAACATATTGATGTTTAACTCTCATCTCTCAGACCTTGTTGTCAGAATTAGTGTTTTAAGAATTTTATAATTTCGCAACAGCTATCATCATTTTTTGAGAGAGACAGTCCAACTTTCCTAAAGCCAATCCAAAGCACTCGGTGCCATTCAAGCCGCAGCTTCCACCGCCATGAAATCCAAAATGTGGAAGAGAATATGCTCAAGGAAAAATTGCAATCAGAGACGAGTCCAGCAAAATATCCACGACAGGAACGTAATTATGATCGAAATGGCGGGAGGCGGCGGCGGGTATTTGCGGCGCGTTTGCGAGTCCCGACACATTCTTCCTCTCGACTGGCTCCTTCGGCTGTGAAGGGGTAGACGTGAAAAATGGAAGTAGGTCAATCAAAAGCAGGAATTGAAACAGCTTCCGAGATCAGTCAGGTGTTAGCGTGAGCCTTCCTGCCGTCGCGATTTGCATCCTCGGCGCTGAAGCTTTTTTTGGCAGACCATCAGGCACCACATTACATGCATCCAACGCGACCGCTGTTATTGTCAGTGTCTGTAATTCAAAAAATTGATTGTCTTTAATGTGTGACATGTTAAGCAACGGCAAATACTCATCAGCAGGTCCCAAACTGTCTTCAAGTGTCTGATTAGATTCAGTCATTTTAAGTAAGAACTGATTATCAGGCTGAATATTGTGTTTGGTGCTCACACATACCCGAGCATAGCGGATATAAAATAGATGGGATGAGCTTTCCGGAATCTTATGGATCAGCCAGGAGGCACTCGACCCCGTTGCCTGAGCGAGAAAGCCGAAATCTGTTTGGCTGTTTATACGCAGAAGGAAAAAACAACAAAAGATGATTGATGATGTTTCATTCCTCAAGGCTGCACAGTCCTGGACGTCCATCCCCCCCCGCTCTCATCCCGACTGGCCGCAGTTTGACCTTTTCATGGGAGAAGTGATCTCCATAATGAGGATGCTTTAGAATCTGTAAGTGAGAGGATGAAAGAATTTCCTCAAGGAACAGCAGCATAAGATATGATATAAAAGCATGGTTGGCAGGCATGCAGACCGGAGGGACCTGACTGCTGGCTCAGAGACATGTAGGCATCGTAATCCCATAAACCGAATAGATAAAGAGGTGAAACGCCGCTGCATTAAAGATACATTTGCCATGTTTTATTTCGAGATGGGTTGATTTGAAGAAATGAGACAAAACCTCCGTGCATAAATATGGCAACAGGCGACAACTGTAAAGCGTTTAAGATGGCGACAAAATTAATCTGACGTTTGGCTAGATTTGCGATTTATTGGGTTGCCTATGTTTTAAATCATTTTATGTTGCATATGTCTTTGAAATCTGCCCCGCAAACTGTAGACTTTGCATGTAGGAAACCGCGGTTCTCATAAACGTTCTGCACTGCTGGCACGCACAGTATTCCGTAGGCCAGTAATGTATATGACTCTTTCAAAATGATTTTAGATTGTCATGTTTGCACGTGTTTGTTGATACAGACAGTTCTGATGTCCTGTAAGACAACGGTCGTGTCTGCTGTGCTATTTCATGTATATTTTTGCACGCAAGCTACCTCTAAAAGTGGGGCGGGGGGGATTGGGTAGTGGTGGTGGTGGGGGTGGGGGGGTTGCAGTCTTTCCTCTAATAAAGCCTGAGTAAAACGCTGCTATGTTAAATCAGCAGTGAACCTGCGATCTTCACTTTACTCAGCAGCGGCGTGATTGCGGAGTGGTGGAGCGCGCGGCCTCGTTAGCATTGTGCCAACTCAGCGCTGACAGGCACGGTGAAACTTTTACTGCCACTCTCATTAGGAACTCGGCCCATGCCAGCCTCAAACCTCAAAACCCGCCCCTCACACACACATACACACACATGTGGTTGCTGGTCTTTGTCACTCTTCCCTGCTTGTATTAGTCACAGTACAACATGTATTTGTGAAAGTACAGGGCGGATCTACTGTATGTATTAATTTAATGGCTGACTTCTATGTCTCCATTCATTTGCCCTTTGTCACTTGTGGGTGGAGCTCAGCCTGCCAGTGTAACTCAGCATCACACAGCGCCTTTGTAAACTAGCACCTCTCTCATCTCCAGCTCCAGGTGTCTTCTCCACTGCTTAGTTTTTGTCTGTAAGTGAATGATCATTCGGGGGGGGGGGGAACATCTGCTGACCAGTTACAACTGTGCCTGATCTTGCATCTGGCAACAGAAATGCTGAAAGCTGAAATCTGAACCGTGCTTTGCTTGATTTTTGGATGAATCATACTCGATGGTTGTTATGCTTAGGTTAAGGTTTGGCTTTGGTTTCAGGGTTGAAATGAGGTGTGTGGTAGATGTGATTTGGCCTTAAGCCTCCGGAGACGTGGGTTCTCGCGTATCGCGCGAACGGCTCATTATCGCAGTTTAAGGCATTCAAATGCTGATGTGTGAGCTGATGGTTTTAGGCCCATGTTGGCACACATGAATTAACAGTAGATTATAAGAGCAACCTCGCTTAACGTGACCCTGCACTTTTACCTAAATCCACGGACAATTATTAGAGACAGAAGCAGATGAATTAAACCAGCATTTTATACAAAAAAAGACAAACAAAAACAAAGTTAGTGAATTGGAAGTTGGCGGTTGGAAATAATGCCTATAAGCATCATGTGACTTGTTAGTCCGCTTGGAGCGACCTCAGATAATCATCCTCCTGTTGTCGTGGCTTTCCTAACCAGTTGGGCAGATTCTGAGAAAGATAAAGGGTAGATATTGAATTGGAGAAGACTAAATGTACTAAATTAGAGTCAACCCCTGAGGCAGAAGCTTCGGTGGTTGTGAACTGGTGATTGGTTCACGCAAAGGTCAGCCACATTCAGAGATATCCTTTCCCACTACAGTTTTCACTCCATGTCTTTCTCGTAAAGGCTCATAGAAGGAGAAGTTTTAAAACCGATGGATAGTCAGAGAGGTAAACATCGAAAATCGACAGTCAAGCATCAGTCTACTATGTTAATGTAAGGCAGAGCTGAGACATGAGTAGCTTGGCAGGTAGAATAATCAATGCATTCCTGTACAGTGTTTTACGGACATGACCTCAGAGGTCATAAGGAGCCCATGAAGGCAATAAAAGAGATACACAAGACTCAGGGAGATCAGAGAGTAAAGGTCTTAGTGGCTTAAGGCCATTCTACTTTTACAGGGACTACAAAAACCTTGGCTGCAGGTTCTCTAGCAGTATTATTTTCTGTTATTTCCGATGTCCCTTAATGGCGCAAGTTCTGCCTTTTAACAAAAGGCTCCTGTTCTTGTAAAATACATTTCAATATTTTTGTTCTTTTTTCATTTGAATGCATTAAATGAAGCACAAGTAAATGTCTCACCTCATTTGTTTCCCTGTTTCAGCACTGTTCACTCAACCGGCCAGCCTCTGTTTTGCCACTTCCAATTGTATTTGACCGTATGGCCAAAAGAATTATAGTGAGGTTTGGACTAGCTTCTGTAGCCAAAAGCTTCAGATTACGTCAAACCTTTTTTTTTTTTTTTTATCTTTCCCATTGAAAACTATCAAAACAGGATCAGGACACTGAAAATAATAATATGAGCCAACGTGCAGCTTCACTCCCTCTTATCCAAATCTGTTTCTTGTGTGTCCCCAGGCCCACTTGCGCTCAGTGGATGTGAAGATCTTGCAGCAGTTGTTGGCGGTCCACGAGGGCATCGAGGCAGTCAAATGGCTCCTGGAAGAGCGCAGCACGCTGACGAGCCGCTGCAGCAGCCTGACCAGCAGCCAGTACAGCCTGGGCGAGGGGCCTGACACCTCTTGGCGAGGCTCCTGGAGCAGCCTCCATGACCCCCATGACAAGCTGGATAACATCTCCATCGGCAGCTACCTTGACACGCTGGCGGACGACATGGATGAATACTGCCCCTCCAGCTCAGAGTCGGTCATCTGCTCTTCCACACCGCTGGTTTCAGAGGCCACTGCCGGGGGCCCTTCAGTGCGAGGCCCCGCAGCCGTTGTCAGCGCAGCGGCGGCTGGAGTGAAGTCTTCAGCTAGTCCCGGGGCTGCAGGTGGAGTGGATACAGGAATTCGGACTGAGGCAAATGAGAATGGAACGGGTGCTGGAAGTGGATCAGGGTTGAAAACCGGATCGAGCGGTGCGGTCGTCAGTGATGTTAATGGGACTGGATCTGGGAAACCAGCCGTTCCTGGCAGCGCCGGCGAAGCACTGAAGACTGATGGCAAGCAAGATGCTGTGGTCTGGACCAAAGCTGCAGAGGCGGGCAAGGGAAACCTCGCTTCTAAGAACAATACTCAGACACATTCCATTAAAGCTAATGGTGTCATGGAGAAACCAGGCGGACAAACGGGCAGCCCCTGCCTCAATGAAAAACTGGGCCTGAGCCAGAGCCCCAAACTCAAGCCTTACAAAAACGGAAAGATCGAATTGGACACTTGCAAAATGAACGGCAAAATGCATCTGGAGTACGACGCACACTGGCGGTGGGTGCAGTCGCAGGAAGACGTGACGTTTTTGTAGGCGACGCAAGCGGGAAAGAGGACGAAACGCCACCATTGATCGCTCACATCCAAGAAGGTAGAACGAACTGCTGTTGTGAAAATGCACCGAGTGAGGCTTTCGCTGCTGAAAGACACTGGCTTTGAACGAGCAACATTATTGTTCAGTTGTTCTCTTGTGACTGCACTAACTTTACTATAAAACATTGATGTCAGTGTTAGGGTCGATGCACATTACAGGATTTTGTCGGGATGCAGCCACAAGCTGGGCTGCCTCACACAGCATCAATTTCAAAATCCTGTACTATAGTTTTTTCTCAGGGTCTTTCTTCGCGTTCCCTGATTCCTTTCTTTTCTTTTCTTTTTTTTGTTTTCCTTAATTTCCTGTAAAATAAATAAATAAATAAATAATAAGCACACTGGGGTGATGTGCCAGAGGGCTGAAACAAGATTTCAGATTGCTTGACATGGCATATCAATTAATGTTAATCAGACTATGATTTGAAGTTCTTCCAGCCATCAGGAGATGTAATTCTCATAAACTACCACTTTTGTGGGATCCTCTTCAATCATCACAGCTCCAGCAGCCTGAGGAGAGCTTGTTGTTGTACAATTAAGGAAATAAAAGACCAAAGTATGTCCATATTGGCCTCACACACAATAATTGTCACCATATAGAGACCCTTGTTCCTGGAAAATATAACTCAAGTGTTCCTGTGGTTATAAGCTAATTGCTAATGTATTAACAAAAAGAAGCTATTAAACATCTAAGTATGAAGATGAAATTTATGAGCATGTTTGTCCCCAAACTTGTAGTTACCCCAAACGATATGAACATAGCCGACAAATCACTGAGATTAGTCAGAGTTTCCGTCATCGAGAAGTCATGTACCCACTGTGTGCACTTGTGAATTTGTGGAGTCAATTCCTTCAGTGCTTAACCAACCATCTGCAACGCCGTGTAATTATAGAATCGCAACACTCTGTGCATCGGGTACTAATTGTGACCGGTTGTGGGCAAATCTTGAATATTCCTGAATGTTTTTCCTCTTTTGAAACCTATGTCCCTTTCTTTTCAAGCAGATGTCGTGCCTAAACCTCAACTACAATTGCCTGTGCTGTTCCTGTTGAGATGAATGCTCTGTTGTGCTGAAACTGTCAACTTTTGGACCGATTTTACTTTCGCCTCCCCCCCCCCCCATACACACCCGGCTCCTGCTCGCCTGTACAAATGGCCGGACCAGCGGCGTGTGTGCTCTCGCCTTTGTGAGTGTTGAGTGGTAAATGTGTTATGTTAGTGGCTGAGTGGCTGTTGCATGCCCGGCTGTGCTTAGAGCTTTGTCGAATCGCGAGAAACGCGCGGAAGAACTCGATACAATCAGAGAGGAAAAAGCAGCAATATCTCCTGGCGTCTTTTCTACTTAAGCAGCCCCTTCAAACAAATCTAACCGCATCGTGTGTTCTTCAGAAGTTTCGAAGGCGACTGACGGGGTGAGGATGCGTGTGTGTCGGCGTGTGCGGCGTGTGTGTGTGTGTGTGTGTGTGTGAGATAGATGCCGACTGCTTCTTGGAGCGCAGCTGGCCTGTCAGGTTCAGATAAAAATAGATGAGTCCCAAAGGTTTTCAAGCGTTTTTTTTCGGCTCATTCATCGCAGCGCTACTACACCTCCTACTGTTCTGCAGTTAGTCATGCTAATGCTGCATGGATAATGCAACTCGTCTAACAAACAGAGGAGGGAACATGTTACATAATCGATTTATTTTGTTCATGCTGCAGTGTTTACAGAGAGGCTCTCCACTCAAGGCTTGGTTTACTTCCTACCCCATGTGTTGTATTTTTCAGCGGACGTTTGAAAT
Organism: Dactylopterus volitans; assembly: GCA_901007715.1. Lineage (NCBI taxonomy): Eukaryota > Metazoa > Chordata > Actinopteri > Syngnathiformes > Dactylopteridae > Dactylopterus > Dactylopterus volitans. Next base: position 41,896 of record CAAKHG010050806.1, read on the forward strand.
GAATTTCTTCCTCTGAGTGGTATCGTGGTGCATTTGTGCGCCGCACGTTGCATAACTTAAGCTATTTATAAGTTTCTCTTTACCTTTCATGGTCCGGTTCTATCGAGGGCCAAAGTGAACTCGTGAAGCGTAGGTGCGGATCCAGAGGTAACGGCGTTGTTCAAAATCATAGACATTTGTCTATTTGTCAGTCATTTTTAGAAATTTGTTAAGATTAAATAAAACTTTTTTTTTTTAAAACCCCACTTCTCTTTAGTGTTAATACTGCCTTTCAATAGACAAATGCAGTTTCTGCAGCTGGTTCAGAAGTGTTCTAGAAATCATCGTAGCGCAGAACTGACTCTTAAAAGTTGGAGATGAATTTAGAACACAGTGTTGAATATCACGGCACATGAACTCAAGTTTATTTGAAGTTTCATATTATGAACTGAAAAATGAAAAACAATGCCTCCGCTTCAAATACCAAGTGTTGCAGTGATTTCCAAGTGAAAAGGCCAAATCAGAAAGATGGATTAATGATATGATGAATGATTACAGTGACAAAAGAACCCTTTACTAGGGCTATACATGTTAAGAAACCTTACTTTTAGAAATAAAAAATATGTTTTTACACATGACAGACTGATTTTTCATTCACTAATTTTGTACCCTGTAAGGTAGATAGTTCTCATCAGATCCTGCTTGTTGCTGGAGGTAAACTAAACTAAACTAAAGTAAACAGTCTTGACCATTTCACCCTCTGATTTCACCAAAAAATTCATCTTTTTAGGCAGCTACCAAAAAAATGTTAAACTCAGCACTCTATTCCTTTGAGCCACCAAACTGTTTCCGTCTTTCTGCTCCTGCCTTTCTTTTCATACTACTTTCCACCACTTCACTGGTCTGATGGAAATATGCAGTCTGTGCCAACACACACACACACACACCCACGCGCACGCATCATGCACACACAATGCCCTCTCGCTGGAGACAGTGCCGAGAAGCCAGCACAGCAGGACAGTGAGATAGTGGAGCCTGGCAGGACAACTAAAATGGCAACAATTCGGATTACAGCTTCTTTTTCAAATTTGCCCCCTTTTTTCCTTACTCCCCAATGTTAGTCGGATACAACAAGGGGACCATCTATTCATCCATATATGTCATCCGTGGCTGGCGTGTTGTCCAGCCACGTTATAGACATGAAGTCATTTAAAACCACCTTCCTTTTTTTAACATATGTGTTGGCTGTAAAGCAACTTTGCAAGCCAAAAGGACTGTCTGCTCTGCTAGTTTGTGGTTTTCTTTCCAAATTAGCAGAGCCATATGGGGAGAGAAAAAAAAAAAAAACAACCTTTCAGTGCAGGGAAACCAACCTGTAAAACTCATTACATCTCAGACTATAGCGTGTCCCTCTGAAGATATACGTGATGCTGTAATGTGTTTTCACTGGGCACATCATGCAGTGTAAAATTGGAATATGAACATTGTTTTAAGCCGCTCCTTTGGCGGGGATGTGATGGCCGCTGCCAGTCTAGGTGCCAGGAGGAATTGCTTGTGGCTTGATTGTTTATGAAAGAGGGATAATCGCTGCTTTTGCGTGACTGACGATGGACGCGAAGCTGGAGAGACCGAGGAAAAGGCTCTCCAGTTAAAACTGAAACTTGCCTCGAGAATTCGACTTTGGACTTTTGAATGTAAACTCAGCCCTGCAGTCTTACTTCATAAAGCCCCTCCGTTCTGCATCCTTTTATGATGGCCAGGATTTATCGGATGTCCAGGGCGTCATGTGTTTGCTTTGGCCTCAGGTGCCAGCAGGCACCTCCAGCTATTCTTGGCACAAGGCAAACAGCATGATTACATAGACGACTGGATATCCACACAGTTGCCATGACAATGAGAAGAGAAGGCTTCAGCGCTAGTGGTTACATAAAACAATGTTAAACACTTTGGATGGTGTCTGGCTGATGCATTTTTGCAGAATATTATCACTGATTTTATTGACTGATAATGACGTGCATATCTCAATAATTGTGAAATTGGTGAATGGATTCCTTGAAACCTGACAATCCGAAATCTTTTAATGATTATCATAAGGTTTATTAAGGGTCCCTGATTTAAAAAAAAAAAAAAAAAACCCTAAAAAATATCAAACAATCTGAATTCTTGTCTCCATGGCAACATTAACTTGTGAACGGAAGTCTTTGTCAAACGCTATGCAAAATATGACACACACAAAAATTGTGGAAGTCCAAAAAAATGCGACATCATTTTTTTTTTAAAAACAACACTTCAGCAGTGTATCCAGAGTGTATCCGTTTGGTGTAGTGATGGTGGAAACATTGCAGCAACACAACTGGCTGTTTTTAGGGAAACTATTCTGCGTATTTTTTACCTTACAGAGAACCAAGATGGGCTCAAAACAGTGTACAGACAACAACTTTAGAGTGTTGGAGGACTTTGAGACGCAAGAGTTATCATGGATTTCAGCTTATTATCTCCTATGGAACAGAAACGACTGCAAGTGTAGCTGTTGATTCAACAGATTTTGCTTAAACTCGTCATCGCTTGAGCATTAGCACCAGGCATCCTCTCCATTAGCCACGTGAAACGCTGTCAAGAGGCTTTGCCTGCTGGTGGCTTCATGTTTTGCCATTTTTGAGAGGCTAACAGAGAGAGTGCTTGTGTATCCCAGGAGGCAGTAAAGAGGGATAAACAAAGCTGAGCAGAATAGCTGACAGCATGCAGCTAAGAGGAAGCCTCTACTCCCGGTGTCCTGCTGTTTCTTGCTTCCTACACACAAACACACGCACACACACACACACACATACTTACAAGCACAAGTCACCACAACGAGAAGGATGCTAAACACAAACTATTCAGACCAGTGGTTATTTTCCTTGAGTCATATTCAGTATTCATCTGGTGCGTGTTCCTCATTTCATGCCGTTTAAAGACATGGGCATGAATTGAAACAAACCCCACCGATTGCACTCGGCTCTGAACTGGTTCCAAAGCTCAACTTAGACGACGCGATGTTCAGCAGCGCGAAAGATAAAAGCCTCTGAGACCAACTGCTGATCAATCTGATCAATATCTTGCTTGATCCGTTCGAGTGGAACGTGTTTATTTTCAAGAGACGATGCATTGTTAATCGTTTTGTTATGCAATGTGTTGACGGAGGAAATAAAATGTTTATCTTTTTTTGTGTGGGGATGTTCAACTGATGATGTGATTAATGTGGAAAATTATATAATGCAAATTACAGTATGTAAAATATACAAGCTTATCCAACGATTAAAGATATTTTAACTGTTACGCTTGTGTCTTTGTTTGCTGATCAGTCTGGAGGATCAGTGGATCACAGTCACGCTGCCGCTGAAAACCATCTTTTGGGGCCAGTTTAAGGAAACGTCTTCATTACATCAAATATTTCCTGCCTTCAGAACCAAAAGCTCCGGGCCGTTTCTTGATCAGCAGCTGTTTTTCCTCTCCCGACCGCTTCATGTAAACTACTCGAGGGCTTTCAGCAAACCGTGAATAGATTCCTAATCAATGCCTGGCCTCATCCCTTCCACAATAGTTTATCAATGCAGATCCATTAGCAGTGAAAGCACTCCACCGCGTCAAAGAAGATAGCATGGCTGATGGAAACTGATGGAGGATGTGCATTAGTAGAGGGAAGTGAATGGAAAAAAACAAACATAAAGAAATAATACATGTTTTAAACAAATGCATCGTTTATGTGTGCATTCTTTTTTTTTTAAATTTGGCTGCCTTTTGATTGGTAGAATTGAATAACACTAATTATCTGGTTACCATGCCACCTGTTAGTGGTTAGGATGTAATGGGCAGCAAGTGAGCATTCTGTCCTCAAAGTTGATGTGTTAGAAGCAGGAAAAATGGGCAAACGTAAGGATTTGAGTGACTTTGACAGGATGAGCTGCTTTTGCAGAAATTGCTGAAAAAAGTTAATGCTGGTTCCGATAGAACGGTGTCAGAATACTCGGTACATCACAGTTTGTTGCGTATGAGGCTACGTAGCCGCAGACCAGCCAGGGTGCCCATGCCCATGACTGCTGTCCACTGCAGGAAGTGCCAAAAATGGACACATGAGCACCAGAACTGGACCTGAAAACCAATGGAAGAATGTGGCATGACATGGAATCTTTTTTTTTTTTCCTTTAAGGATGCGTGTGCATGGCTTACCTGGGGAACAGATGGTACCAGGATGCCCATATGAGAAGATGCCAAGCCAGGAGAGGCAGTGTGATGCTTTGGGCGATGTTCTGCTGGGAAACCTTAGGTTCTGCCATTCGTGTGGATGTTACTTTGACACGTATCACCTATCTAAGCATTGTTGCAGACCATGTCCGCCCTTTTAATGAAACCATACTCCCTGATGGCAGGATAATGCCACGAAGCAAAAATCGTTCAGGAATGATTCGCGGAACACAACAACCAGTTCAAGGTGTTAACTTGGCCCCAAGATTCCCCAGATCTCAATCCAATTCAGCATCTGTGGGATGTGCTGGACAAACAAGTCCGATCCATGGAGGCGCCACCTCACAACTTACAAGGCTTAAAGGATCTGCTGCTAACAACTTGGTGCCAGATACCAAAGAACACCTTCAGAGGTCTCATGGAGTCCAGAGCTCGATGGGTCAGGGCTGTTTTAGTGGAAAAAGGCCGACCTACACAACATTAGGCAAGTGGCCATAATGTTATGACAGTGATGGTGTATTTCCATTATAAATTAGCATCATAAATAGTGCAGCCTTAAATAGCCACCCAAAAACACCAATAGGTTATGAAATATTGTCACACGGCCTATTAGACTGCATTTCAAATAGTGATGTTCATGAGTGTCTGCATTCTGGACGAGTGCGGCCAACCTCACCTCTACAAATTTACCCAGCGATGACGCCTAAGCTCACATTTCAGAAAGGAACACACAAAAATGGCGATAAGAATTCAGCATGGGTTATTATTACCAAAACAGTGGTTGCAATATCTGTGGGTATTACATTTGTGGAGCTTCTTCACAGAGGATTAAACAAACACTAGAGTCTTACAATGTCTCTCAGATTTTTCATTTCAACAGTCTCCTCGAGCACAGTGTTTGGCGATGGTGGCCTCGGGGGCAGGGGGAAGGTAGGCAGTTACCAATAAGAACATAAGCTAAGCAAAAGAACAGCACCACAATAAAAGCGCACACTGGAAAATTGCTCTCTTGAAATGAGTGTGATGTGCGGGTACCAGCTCTCTGTCAGAGAGTAAGTAATAATTCTGATTAAAGTTAACATTTGCTCTGTTTGAATTTTTTTTTTTTTTTAAAGAAAAATATGAACCAACCGTCAGGAATAATCGTCACGAATTCCACTGTTTGTCAGTCCATCGCGCACAATAACACTTTAGGCAACATTTTACCGGGTCTTGAGTGGCGATAGTGATTGTACAGTGCTTTTAAAACAGCCGACATCATCTCGTGTTTACATCCAGTGTCATCCACGTCTCACCACCCACCCCACTTCTTCTGGGTTGTAGCTCTGCATGATTTTCCAGTTTATCTGCTCAACGGATGACAGACAGCTTCAGCTTGACCCTCGCGCTTGTCTGCTGCTCAGGTATATTCACGCTGAGCTGTGGGACCAGGGCGAAGGATTATAAAGGCTGGCTGATAGTCAGTCCTGCAGATATAAACATAAGCCGGCTGGGGTTTGGCAGGCCGAGATGTTGTTTGGGTGAGAAAGATGTGGGATCTGATCCAATCGCAAAGCTCGATCATGAGCTCTCGTTCATGCTTCTCTGATTATGCAACAAAATTTGACTTACTTGATTTCACCGCAACCTTTGATAACCGTTTATCTTGCTGCTGCCGTCGGTCATTTTCCACCAGCCCCCAGGCCCCCGTCTGAGACCAGTATTCTTCAGACCTGGTCCAGTCCAGACCTGGGTCACTTTAAAAATGTTAATGGTCCTTCCACGTAGCTGATCATCTTTTACAGTCCTGTTCGTTAGAAAGAAATGAATCAAATTCATTGTACTAATTGCTTTTTTGTGTGTGTTTCACTGCAGGTATCAAGTGTCAGTCATTGATTTTCACTGCTGAGGCGACACTGTTGTCTGTGTAATTCATGCTCCACTAATAGCAGCAGTGGCTGCTGCGGCGCCTCCGTCAGCAACGACATTCACTCTACAACTAACGACCACGCGAAGCGCCAAATTTGATGCTAAACAGACCGCAGAGCAGCACATTTCTTTGCCTTTTAAATCAAATTATTATGTATAAATGGGTCAACCTGTGTATTTTTCAGGCTCCTGACAGAGTACTTTTATTTCCACTTGAGTCTTGTTTTTCCACATTACGTGGTAAATGTGTAAACAATGTGGGGAGGCTGCAAAAGCTCAGTGAAACAGCGGGAGTGAAGAGGGCTTCCTGCTTATGGGACATAATGGAGAAACCAGGGGAGACACTCAGCGGAGATAGAGCTCCTCCAGCCAAAACATTGTTGCTGCTTGCAACTTCTCCCTTAAACTCCGTTTTAGCATTTCTGTTTGTGCACAGACTAATCAAAATGAGATGTAAAATGTTAATTTGGAAGAAAAAAAAAAAGAAACAGAAGAAGTGCTGGTTGGCAGATTTTGTGAACATTAGAGCAAGGCTATCTTCCCCTGCTTTTTATACTAAGCTCGCTTGCTGGCTATAGCTTCAGATCCACTGAAACATTCACACACAGAAGTTATGTTGTTGATCATCTCATCTATCTCTCACCCAAGTAAATGCTATTTCCCAAAAAAATTCTTTTTCACGTAAATTAAAATGAACGTCCGCAGGCTTTCAATACTGGAATAAATCCAGGGATAACATTTATGTCACTTGGCTGACTCATGGACATCTGTCAGCCGTCCAATCATGTTAAAGATAATGGTTTTAATGAGCCGCAGACTCCAGCCACACAGGACCACTAATCTCCTCATGCACACCTCGGTGTCATGACTGCAACTGTGCAAGATACTTGATTATCTGGAAAGAAAAACACCATTTGCTTGCGTCCCGTCTGCCTTCTGTGCGTGTTGGAGTAAGTGGGTTACCCGACATGACTGCATGCTTGCAGTATAGGGACAAAGGAGACTAGATGAAGTGATGCAGTGTGGTTCTTGCATGGTTGCAGGCCTATGAGAGGCCTTGTCACTGATATAGTTAATGCGATAAAAAACAAAACAAGCGCTGGCACAGACGTCTCCGTCCTTATGAGCGCGTGCGCCAGAAGGAGACCACCTCGCTATACGTTTAAGCCTCCAGTGGAAACCGAACTAATTACAGGAGCGCAGTCGAAATTAAATCAAAACACAGGAGATTGAATGTTTACGCTCAGATCTTTGCGTCAAGGACCACAAAGGAGACTCTGCCAATAAAGCACGTTACCAGGTGATTTATGTATCTTTATCAAGCGGAGACATGACAGGAAATGAATTGAGAGGCAGACGGGGGATCGAGGTGCAGGAGCAGGACGCGTGTGGTTACTCGCCTCACCCTTGTGCCACCCTCATTCTGTTATCCTTGAAAATGTTCAAGAGTGGGGAGGGCTGAATCAAAATAGCCCAGTGTTGCTTCTATTGATATCCCCAATGCAGTTTGTCACAAATCCGTCTCCTCCTCATGTTAACAGCAGCATAGCTCCTCTGACAGTTCGCGAGGACGTTCCCAGACGGTGGAATTTGCACCGTCCCAAACGCCGCCTGCTACTGAGTGTTTTTACCCAGGGGTCCCCGGGGCTCTATGGGACGCGGAGGGAAATAAACAAAGGGGCAGAAGTAGGCCGTGGCGTTCCCACCAAGTGACGTAAGCCGGCGTGGGTCGGGGTCAGCAGAGGTCAGGATTTTTGGGAATTGCTTCCAGTATAGCAACCCGAGAATTTTGTGGTGACCCATAACATAGCTGAGGATGAAGCCATCTGTTTTGTGTTAGTTTGACTTGGGTGAGTGTTTGTTTCTCAGTAGGCTTCCCCGGTCCAGGCAAACTGTGTGGGTTTTTGTCATTCGGGCTATTTTGATTGTGTTTTTCATTAAACCTATCTGCACGCAGTGTTGGTTCCGCGCTCTTTCTTCCACCCTCTCGCGCATCACGCTTATTCACCACTAATTCCGTTGTTGTTACCCATAAATTGATTTTCATTTCCGTGCACGCGACATCTGCTGCACGCCAGTCTGTCTTGAGAGTGGAATCCCCCCTGTGAGGATCTTCCCAACATTTCTTCCAATTTTCCTGTTAAAAAGGGTATTTTTAATCAGCTTTTCGTCACCCAAATTGAGGGTCCGACGAGGATGTCACTCGCCGCACAGACTGTGGAAAGCCCACCGAGGCAATGTGATTTGTGATCCTGGGCTGTACAAATAAAACTGAATTCAGTTGACATGACTTGTCAGACGTCCAGGCAGCAAGCGGACATACTGTCATGAGTGCAGATCAAAGTCACGGAAAGAGGAAATCAGATCAGATGTGAAGCTGACGATTCACCCCCAAGGTTATATCACATGCAGTTTGTTTGAAGACTGGACGGAGTATTGATCATATAATCCCTGGCATTCATTCTCATTCTCTTCGAGGTCTCTTTTAGAATCAATATTACTTTGAGGGCCTGGAATTGCCAGATGAAACGGGGCTGACACAGTGAAGACGGGATTTTGTGAATAGCTCAGAAGTGACTGCTAAGTTCCACTGTAACTGACCTGTCATTTCATTATTAGTGTGTGAAATATGCCAGTATTTTCCAGTATGAGATGTATTTCAACCAAAGTAGCCTGCAGATGTTTCACACGCTATCTAAACGGGCACATTACATTATTATCAAATGGGTTTTTGTCAGTGTAAACGGGATTCACAAGCAATGATGAATGATAATTAACATGATTTGATTACTACTTGTCCCAGATGCAAACAGAGGTCGTTTGTTGTTGTTTGTATTGACATGACTGAACTCTTGAGAGAGAGGTTCATCGTGTATTTTTTTTTTTTACTTGACAAAGCTTCTGCCTCTTTGCCATTATGAGCGCATACTCGAGTATGTTACAGTAAATGTTTATGCATGTGAATTTTGGTTTTCTGGGGGCTGAGTTGTTTTTAAAATTTATTTGCGATGACCGCATAACTATTACGTGCTTTACGGGATGTAAAACCATGACTCCAGTGAAACTGCCGCTTCATGGCTATATGGGTCTCCGGAGACTGGTGGAGTGATGGATTTTTCCAGTAATGTATTACAGGAGGGCAACAAAGCATAAAGAGATGATCCCCAGCACTGCTGACACAGCTCCTACACACTCAAATATACTAATTGGCATGCGCGAGTACACGGATGCACTTTCATCCCAACATGCACGTACATGGGCTCCCTCCCATGTGCACGTAAACATGTTTCACAGACAAACAGATCCGCCGCTTTAGTCATATGGGTTCAAGTTTACACTTGACTTTACGCTGCTCTGTCTGTTTCATACTCTGTGTGCCGACATCATCTATTAGCCAAATGAACTGTAAAACATACTTTGCAAAAGAAGTAGCCCGGCGGCTCAAAACCTACTTTGGTCATTCGTAGATCAAAGGAATATTTTCTCGAGGGGTGGAGTCAGAAAATAGAGTGCAAAGAAGCCTGGGGTGTTGCCTTGCCACATGCCTGTAGTGGACCCCAAAACCAATTAGGCCTTAATTGAGTGTCGGACTGAAAGCGGGGCATTCAGCTGCGCCTCTTTCACCCTGTTAGCCAGAGACAAGCATGCTTTGTGACACACGCGCTGACCGATCCGGAGGCATTTTTGTCATCCGACCCACTTACAACAGACGGAGAGGCTGCCCCGGGTCACTTTCAAAGCCATGCGCGTCTCACGTTTTTTTTTCCCTCCCTCAAACAAGTGGGGACGAATGGGTTTTGTAATGCAAATGATTGGGATAATGGTTTTGGTTGAGTATCAGATGAGTATGTAGGGTAAGGGTTCTCTTCTCTCCCGCAAAACGAGTACAATAATGGGTGAGAATCGATGAGGGTGAGCTCTCTGATGGGTGCCAGTCAATGGCAGCGGCACGCAGCTGTGTTTGTCACCACCGCGCTGGAGTTAGTTCCGACTCCAGGCAACAAAAAAAGAACAGAAAAAAACGGCCCAAAACACTTCTGCTACAGTAGGAAGATGTGACATACACACATAAACACATTATTGACATGAATGGCTGTATGTAAACCCTCCTGGGGAGGATGTTTGGAGGGAAAGCGCAGGCATGATTTACGCAACTCGAAGCATGAATAGATTGCATTACATGCTTCCAGGTCTTGGGAATCCTGGCGCAGTGAAAATAACGTAAGAGCACTCGCACACATCACCGGAGAACGATTGGACCGAAAATGAAATACTGCCATGTGTCCGATGAAATCCATCACGTAACAGCCATAAAAAATATATTTACAACCCCTTCCTGACAGAAGTAGGGTTGAGAGAGCAATATGCATGTCCTCCCAAATCCTCCCAGAGGCCTCCAGGATGGGGCAGGGCCTCGGGGGAGGCTGCCGGGGGTCAGCGCAGCCTCTGTCTACAGCCACTTTTTCCTCCCAAGTGTTCTAAACTCAGCTAAACCCGCTCCGTCCGTCAGCTCCGTTACACCTGCTGCTCCCAAGACTTTTGTCAGAACCATCCGCAAGCTTCACATTTTCCTCTCTGTCCCCCCCCGCCCCCCCTTTCTGTGTCTTGCCCCTCATGAATGTTTATGACAACGATTGCTGCGTTTGAGCCACAGATTAGAGGGAGGGAGACACTTTAAATTCCCAGGGAGCCGAAATCCATCCTGCTCGCGGCGCTGTGGTGCCCGGCAACCGAAATTCCCTGTTTACTGAAAACGGGAACAGAGCCAAAGCAGCGTGAAATGGAGCTCCACACCGGCAAAATAGATATCCCTTGTTTCCTTTGAGAAACTGTGAACTTACTACAACCTGACCTTTACCCCAAATGTTAAGGCATTCAAAGCCAGCGTGGATAAACATCAGCGGCTAAAGCCCCTTCATGATTGGTGCACGAATTAATGTCAGGCGATCAATGAGGGATTTACAATGTCAAGCTGCTAAGTCTTCCCCCTGATTCCCATTAGCAGGGTTGATGGCCGCGGCCCGAGCATGAGCGGTGACATCAGAGCGTGCACACTTTTTAGGTCTCATAGGTCAATTTGTCAGTTCAGTGATTAGATGCTGAGACTCCGCTGTGGAAAAGTCACCGGTAAATCAATGTGGGCCCACACGGATAAATAAATAAACACTAGCATTCCGTCTGGTCTGGTTTAAGTATATAACCTCTCTAATTGTAACCATTTGTCCTTTGGGAGAGACAGAATGTGGGATTTGGATAAATTACACTCGTTATTTTTTTTAGCATTTTATTGAGCCCTGGTGGGTTTCTTTCCTTTTTTTTTCTGTACAGTGGCGGGTAACTACAGCTTGCAACTGAAAAATGCATTACATTTTATTTAAAGTCAGTAAAACCACTCCTTGTCTGGCTTACTGATTTTTTACAGAAGGGAACCAAATGCAAAATGCAAAAAGTTGACCTGTTTAGAGATGAAGCCTCGGAAAACAGCAACAACAAAAAAGCAATTTTTTTCTCGATAATACCACAGAATTAAATCAGTTCTTTCTTTACAAGTTTCTTGAAAAGTGGCCAAGCAGGATTTGTCGATTCCAGTAAAATAGACAACACAAAAAGACAAAAACTGGTGAAAACATACGATTCTTCCATTTGAACTGGAATTCCCAAGATGGAAATTTATGCTGGAGGGGTCCCTGGTGCACCGTGCTGTACTTACTCTTTATGTCGCATTAAATCAGTCTTACACACAATACAGTCCAACTTCTGGGTTTGAGTGCTAAATTCCGCACAAACCCTCATTGGCTAGAACTGCTAAACAGCGGCTGGAGCCCACGTGCCAACCTGTTGCACTGGAATGCGCTCAATTCGCGCGTGGCGCCATTTTTCAGCTCTCGTCGCCACGTTTGAAAGTCAGCCCTCGGATTCCTCAACCCTTGTCGAGTTGTGTAGTAAATATTGAAGGTGTCTCATCCTGCATTCTTGTCTGCGGTTGTTACATAAGCGCGCCTACTTGAAAAAAGCAAACCTCTGCATCTGGCCGTGCATCAGCATTTTTCTCTCAACGTCCCTCGTAAACTTTGCTCTTTGCCGCCTCGGTTGTTTCTCCCCGGCCTTTTTTTTTCCCACCTCCTCCCGCACAACTCGGAGGCCATTCGATCGCTTCCAGATGACAACAGCATCCAGCATGAGGATAAATCAGCTGAGACACGTGGCTTATTTTCGGAGAAAGTGCTTGCACCTGCACAGATGCCTCCTGGAAAGTGAGGATGCCCCTCCGCGGAGTTCAAGCCGAAGCCGTGCTGCCGTTTTCACATTCCTCGGCAGAGAAATTAGTCAAAAAAAAAAAAGTTAAGACGGTGTTTGCCATGTGTGTCCCCCTTGTGTGCACGTCCCATCTTCTTTTCTGTTATCGTGTTACAATAAGAGCACGGCTGGACCGGCCGTCTGTCCGCCATTATGGTTTTTCTCCAACGTCTTAACGTCTGCTGGACTGACTCAAACATTGAGCAGATATGCACGGTGAATGAGGGTGATTCTTGTTGTTTTGTTTACTTTGGTGGTCTCCTGACTTTGCACCCGCTGGGCATTAATGATTCTCTAATTATGTGTCCCACTAACCCTGGTGATCCCCCGCGATAAGGGCGAGAGATGAGTTTGACAAATGTGTTTTGTTTTTTGACAGCAACCTATTCGCATTCTAAAAGCCTCTGCTGTGCAAATCTGTTTGAGTCACACAGAAATTTGCGCATCATAAACTGAGCTTGATGTTTTGTTGCAGCGACACAAGCACGAGCTCATATGCACGATCTTATTTTTCGGTTTTCCTCACTAATGACCAAAATCTCATTTATAAGAACAAGATTATGACATTTCACAGACACCTGTTTGCACTGCGTTTTCAAATATGTAATCAGCTCACTGAATCTCAAAAACAGCTTAAATTGAGACAAGTATACCGTAAGAGGGGTTTTCCTCAAATGCAATTTCAAAAAGTATTTATTTCTTCCCGATGGTGTAGCTTCCTAAGGGGGTCACTTTAAACATCTTTTAAAAAGTGGAAGCCAATCTGGCTTTGGTGATGCAAATTTGTCACAGCTGAAGGATCAGCGGAGCTGCAAAGAACTTTCACATGTGCAGCCTTTCTTCTGCAGGCCGTCTTATCTCACAACCTCTTGTTAAGCTGCCAGTTTGCATACCAGGAAGAAAGTGGTGATTTCTACAACTAGGGGGATTGTGGGGAATAGGTCACTTGTCCGAACACAGCATCAGTTTGAACGCCTGTTTTTTGATGACAGACCTTTCAGATTATAGATGGGATGCGTTTACTTGGTGAAACATCCGATTGTGGTGGCTTCGGGGCCGGGCGTGTTGTCACGAGCCTCCCCCGGCGCTGAGCTCCGACACTATATTCCCAGTGACCTTGAGCACAACCTCTCCCCTCTTGCTGATGCTCTTCCCTCTTTCCATTACCATATCCGAACACGGCATGGCACCAGACCATCTGTGATTCAATTCCAGACTTCTGTTTTGTAAAGCCAGCAGCTCTCTGCACCATCCTGCCCTTCTATGGTGAACAGAAAGGATCCAGCTCGCGGGGCCTTTAAGGATACAGCCTCCCTGAAATCACCGGCCCGCTGAACAAGCGTGCACGGCGCTTTTCTGCCTCCTTATGGCTGACACGTGCAAATACATCAGGCCAACGGTTTACCTACATTTTACAGCTCGTTTTAAAACGTTGTGTGATGTTTCATAGTTTTTTTGTTTCGTGTGAGACAGCAATTTGACTGCACACCCTTCAGTGTGATTGCTTTTTCAACTGCAAGTTGAGGTGAACTCCCGGATGTGCAATCGAGTTGCCTTAAGAATGATACAATTCAAAGATTTTTTTTTTTTTAAATTTCTAATACATGTACACATATATGCACATATTTGGTGTGGTTACTGGCATTTTTTGTGCTTTTTTTAAAATCAATTGTAATTGTCCATACATAAAACGAAATCGCCCGTAAAAGCCTGTTTAACACTGCAATAAAATGAATTGTGTCTTCATATATTATGTCTCCTGTTTATCAAACAGTTAAAGAACACAATAGGCCACATGTGAAGAAGTGGAAGTTGTTACAAGAAGGAATAGAGACTGAAAAGAGTGAAAAGAAAAGTGCATGAAAAGTTATGAAGCTGGATAACAAGGTTTTTAACTACCTTTTGCAGAAAATTACGATAAGTCAGACCAGCCGTTGTACTGAAAGATGCCTTCATAATTCCACACAGAGTGTAGGGCAGAGCTGTTTGAAGTCCTGAAATAATCTTAACATGAAATACCTTCAATATAAGATATTTTGATGTTGGCCTTTAAGCCTCAGTTGCAATGTGGTTCCTCTAGGTCTAGGTTTGGCTCCAGTTACAGGGACCTCTGCAGGCATGAATGCAATTTCTACAGAAAGTAAAGTGTTTATTAAAGACACAGCCCATTAAAGCTATATATGGAGAGACTGGTTAGTCTCTCCATATATAGCACATATTTACTTGTCCCAGTAAATATGTGCTTCTTTTATTTTAAAACTTCTTGTTATTGCAGTTCCATTCAAAAACGTTTTTTTGTTTGTTACATACTGTAAGTGTCATTGTCATCCTCCATATTTGCTACGATTAAGACAATTATTTTTACAAACTGCACACAATGTTTACATTCTGTACAGTACAGATTCATAATTTGCAATTCTGAAATTAGGAGTCATTTTTTTCTTTGTGATTGCAATTTACAGCCACAAGGTGGCGGAAAATTATCGCTCTTGATTGGGACAGCGTACACAATATAGGAACGGCTTGCATGCTTTTGTCTATGTATTTATCAAGTTATTTGTATTTTAATTTGTCTTTGTCAGGGCTTTATGATGATGAGCCTCTCATTCCTAAAGAAGGAATGAAGATGAGAAGCAATGGTGTATAAAGGGGTATGTTTATAGTACAGTACCAATGTTTATATACCAGTTTAAATGAACAAATTTTATGCACTTGGTTGAGTAGCTTTGACACAATGTTTGCAGCGGTGGTTTTCCCAACACACACCAGCTTTGTGCCTGCGGCGTCCCTGTCATTTAAGAAAGACCACAAACATTCACAATAAATACTTTATTTTCACAATGAAAAATAGACAAAATATCTCAAAATACAATAGCAACTGTTGTTCACTCATATTTCAATATTTTAATTACTTTTAATTTATGTAATCTTCTTTTCAAATATACATTCTTTTTGTCTTTTTTTTTTTTTTTTTTTTTTACACCAGACAGCGTACAGGTGTACAATAAACGGCCAAGAAATTAAAAAAAACAGACGTCACATTTCTCCTATTCTGTATGTCAAACACACGCTGGCACAGTGTACAAAAAGACATTCTTTGGGTTGGTTGGTGAGTAAGTAAGTTAGACCATGATATGTACGACGTTGACATGCAAGCTGCCCATGAATGCAGAAAATGTCCCAACATCACCTGCGATTACTGAGTGTCAACAACTGGTTTCATGGTTTAGTCACACTAATACAGCATCGTTTGACTGGCAGCGTGTTGTGCTTTCAACTCAGAATGTTCCCACTGAAACCAAAACTCTCTCTCTCTCTCTGTCTCCTTCTCGGTGTTTGTGGATTCTCTCCGAGCCTCTTTCAAATTTCACATTTTGTATATTGAAAATAATTCAGCAGAGAGTTCAGCATTCCCATGAATTCTGCTGCTCTGCACGATCATTAACTGAATACTCTTCTGTCTGAGCTCCACTGGAGTACGTCCTACCCCAATTCCAGCAGAGCAGTTGGAAACAGTAAAAACTGGGATTTACATCCACAAAGACAATGAAATACATGCCTGAAAATGAGGCTTGTGGCCTCCTGACCTCTCTCCTCACTGAACTAAATAGCAGCACTGATGAATATCAATTTGGAGTCATACATTTTTTTTTTTTTTTTACATTATCAACCTTCACACTTAACCATTTCAATAGGAATTGACTCGAATCCGTTTCGGTTCCGCTGAACAATTGTGCGCATTCTTATTTCAATGGAGTTAATGTTAAAGTCACAGCAGGAGGGGTTGGGGTGGGGTTCGTTTCTTGAGGTCAATCGGTGAGTTGCCGTGTGCATGGGGGAGTTCTGAATTGAGGCAGGTACAGCGGGGAAAAGCCGCATAAAGACTCTGAGAGCAGGTCTCTGGGCTCGTGGGGGTCCACAGGGCCGAGCAAAGGGTGAGACTCCACGGAGCAGTCACCTCTGTCCAACACAACATACAGCGTACTTTTTGTCTCCTCCTTTATTCGCTCCGCCTCTCTCTCCTCCTCTGCTGGATAATCCATATCTAGATAATACACGTCCTTCCCTCCCGTCGCCTCGTCTTCATCCTCCTGCTCTGACGTTTCGGACAGCTCCTCCACCGAGTTGTAGGAGCACGAGTGCCGCGGGTCGTCCATCTCCCCGCCTCGGCAGCTCCCCAGCTCCCACAGGCCACCAGGGAACGAGCCGGAAATGTCCGAATTGTTTGCTGAGAAGTTGCCCTCGTCACTGGAGCTGCTGCCACTACCATCCTTGTATTGGGGATGAATGGGCTGCTGGTCCTCCTGCGGTTCAGCGAGTAGCACAGTGGCGTACGCCACTGAGGACTGAGCGGAGCTGTCATTGGTGGCTGGCTGATCCGGAGGGAGATCGACAAGCTGTAATTCGTCTGTACTCGGGTCAAAAGTGGTTAAAGAGGGAACTCCACCCAGGATGGTCTCGCTGTCCAACCCCGAACAACGGGAGATGGCTAAAGCAGAGGCCGGGTCAGGAGTTGCCGTGGTGAAAGCTGAGAGCTCAGTCGTGTCCATGACAGCAACTTTGGAAATGTTCTCGGAGGGGAGCAGCAGTGGCCAGGCTGGCAGGCCGTCCGGAGGCTGGAAGAGGTGTCTGAGGGCGTCAGCCTACAGACGGATGCAATAAATACAAGGTCTTATTGTGCTCCCTTTTCAAATGATTGCAATGCTACCTCATCCGCCACTGACGACATTGATCTGTCTGTAATTTCATATTCTGCGTACCTTTGTTAAGTCTAGTCCTTTGGCCCAGGAGCAGTGGTTTGGGTTGGGTACATCCTTCCACAGAAACTTCTTCATCCTGGAAATAACATCAGGCAGACATTACAGTCGTGTCTCTCTGACTCCCTTTTGCAATCATGCCTTTATGGCCTGTCTTGTTTGCCAAAGTTCCCCACTCCCCGTCTGCTACACATCTAGTGTAATTGCACCCTTGCAAACTGTTAAAATGTCAGACCCCTAATACATCATGATCAATTTCTCAACCCCCTAAATGACACTGTTTCGAAGAGACTCGAGTCATTAATCGACCTTTTAGGTGTCAAGGGTAATAAAACCAGTGTAGTTTACTCCGATGCCACAGAATAAGTACAAGGAATAAAATTAAATTCTATAGAAAATACACACAATAACACTTAAAAATAGATCTCTAGTAGGTAGAGATTTGGAGTCTCTAATCCCATCGGGAGCAATTACTGGTTTTGGGAGATGACCATGGTGACAAACAGGACAATGGCGAGGAAGGAGATGATCATCAGCATCATGTAGGCCGCAGGGTCTCCTCTGGTTGCTGCAACAGATGGAAAATAGACGACTTTTTAATCTGCTGATACTGAGATATTCTGTTGAATACTTCGATATCTAAAGGCACCGGTGTAGTGTCTTGGAGGATCTTTAGGCAAAAATGGAAAATAATATTCGTAACTGTTCACCTCAAATAAGAATCAATGTGTTTTCATGAGCATGGAATGATTTCTACACATCTACCCAAGAAGTGGGTCCTCTTCTATAGAGGGCACCATGTTTGCATCTTTAGTAGCCCAAAACAGACAAACCCAAACATTTTGTGGGTTTTGGTTCAATAGGTCCTGCATATTCATTTAATCCTCTTCATCCATGTCAGATGGACTACAAAAAACCTACCAAGCTCACAGTGGAGGCGCGTGAAACACAGGCCAAGGAAGAGAAAGGCACTTGATGAAAATCTGCATCCTACGGTACCTTCGTAGTTGCTTTTTTTTCCCCCAAACTAGAAGTAACATATTTAAGGAGCTGTCTCTATTAGGAAGCTAGTAGAGGGTGTTTTGCTGCATTTTTCTATGCTGTTAACAAATGTTGTCAGGCATTAAGTCTAAAAACAGCTGCTGCTGTTGTGACTGTTCAAGTCCAATAAATCCATTAGAGGAAAGAAAAAAAACACAGCAAAACTCGCTGCCTCAGAAGCTACATCAGCTCTACATATCCACAGTTCTTCTGCTAAGCCGGCGAGTTCGCGTGAACAGAAACTACAAAAGGATTAAGAAATAATGAAGCGATTTTGCTGCTTCATAGTGGTCACAGTGCCATGAAGAAATGTCACTGAAACATCATTAAGCTGTTGGCAGCGGAGCTGCATCCATGCTGTGGTATATGCTCACCGATTATTGCTGCATAACCCTGTTCTGTGGAATCTGTTTCAACATGTTTCACTCATTTACTGCTAGACTCTTCATCCCCAGTGATGCAATTATTTCCTACTTCTTAAAGTTGTTTGGTGCTGTTGTGGGCTGCGGATCTATTACCGTGCAGGAATCAACAAAGTCCCCCGCCCGTTTCTGAATACATGGTTGCCGGCGCTGCAATTTTGTTTTGTGACGAGTTTGGGAAAACCAAATTCGACAAACGTGGGATCATGTATGCACGATCCTTTAGGCCACCGCGGTTTCTCCCGAGGGAGGGGTGAGGCGGGTCACGGCTGGATGTCACTGCAAGATGTCACTAAACCCTACACACTCGGCCTGAAACATGACCCTGACACGATGCAGCTCCGGAAAGAAGCGGCGCATGGTGGTCATACCCATGGTGAAGGCCGGCTCGCCTTCGCCGTCAGCAAACACCGGATACAAGTAGAAGCGATACTCCTCAGAGCCGAAGAAATCACCTGAGACCGCACATAAGGTGAGAGGTTAGGTTGGCTAATTCTGATTGCTCTTTCAAAGGAACACTCTGTTGAAATGAACAACTGGATTAGACGGAGAAGTTACCTCTTAGATAGACAGCATGGGGCGTGTAAGGCACTCTGGCCCACGTGTCTCCGCCCTGACCTGTCGGAGGATCAGGGCCCCGTTGCCTCTGCAGCCACCACTGCACCACCATGAACACGGGCACCGAGCTGTTGTCCAGAAGGCTCCAAAACAGAGAGACACAGGTGCTGTTGATGATCAGCACCTGGAACGTTTGCACACAGCGGCCTGAGGCGCACGCACACACACACACACACACAGACACACACACAGGAGAAAACAGCATCATCACTAACAAGACAGAACAGCGTTAATGTAATGTACTCTACTTAATACAAAGAATTCAGCCTTTTTTAGGTGTACATCTAGTTTGGTGCTTTGCTGATGGTGGTGGACAGATCTGACATGATTTGACTGTCAAAACAACACAGGAAAAGCAGAATTTTCAGACTCAAACCAGCCAGTCTTACATTAAAGCATAGGGGATTTTCTGTTTTATGTTCATTGTAAGTTCTAAAACAACATACGCTTGTTGCTTCGGGCGTATGATTTGGCTGTGGCAATATGCTCATGGTTGATTTCCACATTTAAAGCCATACTGTGTATCATTTTAGCGGTTTAAATGCAGTCATGTTCATGAGATACTGTCTTTTGAGGATTTGTGGGTTTATTTAAGTGAGGAGAGCTAACCAAAAGGGTAAAACTGCATACCAGAGAGCCATTTCTTACGAACAAATGCAAACAGATCCCTACCGGGCTCGTGGGGTCATTAAACGTTTTCAAAATGACGAGAATCATCATCACATGCACGTCAGTGTCAGCACTGGTTGTTTAACTAAATTCCCCTGCAGGTAGTTCATCCGCAAATAGCACTGGAAACAAATTGTCTCAGAAAACATTTCAAACCCACAGCTTTCCAGAGAAATCAAATGATCAGAACAAACCAAACCAAACTGCCTCGCAGTAAATATGTGTTTAATTATTTAAAAACACCTTCCTCTGAATTATCAGTAACATTATTGAGGCCCACAGCCAGCGCGCATGTTGATTATCTTGCTGTATTACATAGTATACAGGCATTATTATATGAACGTCCTCATTCCCCACTGGAACACTGCTGATAGTCTTTGTTTCATAACAGCTAATGGATGCAGCCAATGCTTTTATAAGCTCCAAGCAGATAGGAGACACATTTGAAGTGGAATGTCTGAGTGGCTGGTTTTCACTGTCCCCAGCAGTCCCTTTTATGTAACTTATTATGAGGCACAGTGGAAGCAGATAGGCCATAGTGGAAATATAAGACATGTTAAATGGTAACGTGACATCAACTCATCAACTTTAAATCACAAGCCAGACTGATGCATATTTATGTATGATGCATATTTCGGAGAGGTGAAGTGCTGGAAGTGTCCCACTCTTTCACGTCCTTTTGATAGACGCAAATGGATGAAATAACTTGACGCAGTCGTACGCCTGTTCTCAGGGAAGCTTTCCAGCATGAGGAATATACGGGGAAAATCATATTTCGGGAACTCGTTGTCCCTCAAGACCAAACCTGATTACAGCGACAATAACAGAGATGCGCCAACAATTGTCTTCTAAAGCAGGATAAATCAACTGCCCACTCTTTCCTTCGGGGTCACTTACGTTTGGGTTTTTTCTCCAGGGTCATGTTGACGTTGTCCACAGAGCTCCCCAAGCTATTGTAGGCTTTCACTGTCACAGTCTGGACGTCCTGGTTCCACTCAAAGCTGTAGGAGGACCCCAACTCGATCTGCCTCTTCATCACAACACCATTTGAGGCCTGACGCTCAACTATAAATCCATCTACACAGTAGGACTGCCCTGATATTGGGAGAGGCTACAACAACAAAAAAAGCAGATCAGCACATCAGCTTCAATTTCATGTTTTTATTATGAGCCTGAATCTGCTCATATTTTCTGATGTTTGGCACCTCAAAGAGTAGAGTGACATTAGTCTGGTTTCTGTATGGATCGTCTTGAAGGACTCTCCAGAAATCTGGGCCACGCTCAGGAGCTGAGGAGGAGAGCGATAATCATACAACAGCTTTTACCTGCACATCAGAGGCGGGAGCGATGCCACGATGTGTTTGTCTTCACCATTTTCCATTAACAGTTACATCAGGCATCAAGCTGCACTCCACTCCAGGCTGCCGTTATTTTAAAAGGTTTTCTGAGGCTTGAAATCTCTTTCAGGTGGTGTTTTACCTTGACTGTTTTGGGGGGTAGAGTAGACGGAGTCACTCCAGTCGCTCCAGTATCCGGTGCTGTTGGTGCGCATGCAGCGCACCTGCACCACGTACACACGGCACATGTTCGGAACCGGAACCTCCGCCCATGGAACCTGCACTGGATTATAGACCTGCAGACGAGATGTTTTTCTCAGACACTTACGCAAGACTCATTTGGAAAGATGACAGAGGAAAAAAGGAAATGGAAAACATCATTTCAATGGAGCGTACATCTGCTTCATCGAGTGCGGACATCCGCTTGGGCCGAGCAAAGAAATGAACATCGCTCGCTCATTCTCATTTCGGGTGATTGTAGTCAGAGGCGGTTATTGACAGAGCGCAGCCAATTTCCAGGAGAAGTTTTTAATCAAAGGATGGGAATTGGTGGCATGCCGACCTGTATCAGATGAAGTAAAACCGACCATGGTCATCTCAAAAGAATATTTTAGAAGATGGTAGACTCATTTACTTGTACCAGCTGAGTCCTGCATCTGCGTCACCACTGTTGATCCTTCAGGATCAACATGCGCCTTGGAACATCATGTTATGTTAACCTTTCCTGTTCGTGAAAGTTCACCAATAATTAAATTCTATAATTATATTTAGAGGGTTTACAAATCTCATTGAGTCACTTCCTTTGACAAGCGGTTTTAATGGAAGGGCTGTAAAATTCCTCATTAGCCAAACTTAGCATAGCTGTCAACCAAAGTTATCGTCAAGCAGGCTCGCAGAGGATCTCACCTTCCACGCTGGCTGAGCTCTGACGGAGGAGGGTGAATGCAGACGAAGCTGACTCTGGAGCCCCTGTGCCGGCAAAGACGGGGGCTCCCATGTGACCTTCAGAACCCCGCTGCTCTGGCTCACCGCCTTCAAATTAGTCGGTGTGTGGGGTTTCACTGCAAATTAGAAGATTAGACTTTGTTAGGTTCATACAATTTCCCGAAACCTGCGCGCCGAAGAGCCGCTGTAGACGCCGCGGTAAAAAAAAATAAAAAATAAAAAATGGCAGTGGTTGAACGGACCTCGGCTATACTGAGAGGCCAGCGGCTGTGCCGAGACGCGGCGGGTGGCAAGCTTTTATGCACATCTGCCAAAACATTAACGCATGGCAGCCTGTGTTCTTCTTCTGCACAATATTTTAACGCAACTGACCAAAATAACGTGGCGTTTCTTCATATCAGATGACTTTTACTACCTGACCTCTGCCTGCACTCAGTCTTTTTTTCCTGCTGCTCCTCCTTTTGTATAAGACACTTATCATCATAAAGATGTACTGGGTCATTTATATAAGCTACTTGCATGCTGTTTGACACGTGCATCCAGTTCAAGCTCAAACGCAATTCATCAACAAACTCAGTTGGGTACAAAAAGACGTCAGTGCGTGTTTCATGAATGATAAATCACGGATCCTTCAAATGGCGGGTTCTTGCTGGGTGCAAGAACATATAGTAAGAGAAAAATAAGACAATGTGGCATCAATATTTAAAGGTGCTCTTCAACGATAGCGCTATGAGTTATTAAAACTGAAGTCCTGCTCTTCCTTTTTACTTTCAAATTGCGGTGTGCTTGTTAAAATCATGATATGTCAGAATTTCCAACAAAAGATATGAAAATATACAACTTTAAGTAATCCGTAGTTATGTCTTATTTGTAAAACACGTGGCTTTCAAAACACATTTTTGGTGCGGTTATATTGGTATTTTTATAAATGTCAAAACTGAGGTATCAAATAAAGTGCCAGAATTCTAAAGTTTAACAACCAAAAAACTTTATTGCTTCGTCACGTAGTGCCTTTTTTCAACAGTCGCATATTGCAATTGACCTATTAAGGCCAAGAAGTACTTACAGCTTTCATGCAAAAAAATGATTCACGAGTTAAAGTGCGGCAAAAGGAAATTTCAGATGTTTCCAAACACTTATTGCTCACCATAATCCATGGGGGACAGGTACACGGGTTTGGACCGGATTGGGCCCAGGAGGGACGGCATCTCCAGCCACAGCTTGTAGCAGCTCATCCTCACTGGCCGGATGGCGCAGCTTGTTTGCCCGGGTCGCACAGACAGGCATGCGGGCCCCATCACCCCCACCTCCTTGCCTGCCTTCTCACGCTTCTCCATCTCATCACATGTTTGGTAGGCCCATCTGCAGTGAAAAAGGGGTCTCAGAATATCGATCACTTTTTTCTCCCCGACTACTTACTGGCTGATTTGTGCAGTGGTTATGTCAGCTTGGGTGTTTCTGTTTTATTTTCCACTGTTTCTCTCACTGCTCATGCATGCTTTTGCCTTCTAATGTAATGTTTAACAACAGTGCTGCATTGACTTGATGAGTATATTAATATAATTAGCCCTGTACTTATACTGCATATACAGTGCTTAACAAATTTATTAGCCTACCATCCAATGTAAGGCTTCTATACACACACGCACACACATACATACATACACATATCTGCGTGTGTGTATAGAAGCCTTACATTGGATGTAAGGCTTATTTTCAAAAGAAAGCGACCGTATAGATTTCCTACTTTACCTGGACTGGAATTCGGGTTCGATTAGCTGTGTTTTCTTCCAGCTACAGATCATAGCATCGACGTCACCGTTGGTTTCACAGTTTATATCGATGGAAGCTCCTGAAATAGCACATTCAAGGAAAAAAAAAAAAAAAAATTGAACCTGAACCCGAGCAGCTACATTGTGTTATTTTGGTTCACATTGTTATGCTGTTACATGTCACCAGTCTCTTTCCTGTTTTTGTCCACTGCACCGACAGAAAAACAAAAAGAAACCTCAGAAGTGAAATTCCGACGCTTGACTACAAGAGCAATGCCTCAAACTGTGACTGACAAAAGACTTACGACCAAGTGGACGTGTAAGAGAACCCTAGCAGTTAGGAGTAGCAGTGTTTTGGTTCTACTGTAATTGACGCAGCAATGCTGACCTTCCACAAAGATCTGGCTGTACGGCATGCTCCACTTCTGCGTGCACTGCAGCAGCTCGTAGAACCGAGCGTCTGAAGGGCGCACCGTGATCTGGCTCACCTGGTTTGGACAGGGTACAGTCAGATCCATTGACTTTTTCCCCACACAAAGTACTTTTGTACGATCGCATGCACAGGTTATTTAACTCACCCACTGGTTGACTGGGTGATACAGGCTGTGGTGGAGAGGCTGCACAAAGTTGAGCACCCACATAGCTGTGCTGGCGTTGATGGTGTGGTCGTTGAATACACAATAAACTGTTACGTTCTCCCCAGGTCGGGCCACTACCTTCTTCGGGATGTAGCTCACCGCTGAACATGCACACACACACACACACACAAAAAATCCTCGCCATTTATTTTTTTTTACGTTGTTTTCGGCACCGTGTAGCCTCCAGAATGAATACAACAAAAGCTAAAAAGCTATGCAAATGTTAAAAGAAATTGGGGACACTGAAACAAAGACCCTGAGTCACTCTTATTCATTCAACAGCGACAGTTTTTACAAAAGAGAAAAAGTTTCAGGGTTTTGGAGGAATGTTTTCTTTCAGATCTTGTTTGTTCAATCACAACAGCTGGGGGCACAGAAATGACTCATGTGCAGGCGTCAGATCAGTACAGAGAGGGAGAGTTCTAATCTAAATAGTGAGGTCCACATGCAAATGTGTCAGGAGAAAAAAAAAAACCCAGCCCAATATTCCAATACAATCCCAATGTCCGGAAATCAGTAATAGCAAATATATGAGGAAAAACGAGGGATACATGAAGAAAATTACTAGAATGCTAAATAATATAAACTGATCAGGCACAACATTATGACCATCTGCCTAATAATTTGGGGTGTCCCTTCTGCGGCCCAAACAGCCCTGGACTGGACTCTGCTAGACCACTAAAGGTGCGCTGTGGTGTCTGGCACCAGGATGCCAGCAGCACATCCTTTAGGTCCTGTGGGTTGCGAGGTGTTAGACTAACTAACTGGTACGTTGGCTTCCAAAACATCCCATAGCTGCTGGATTGGATTGAGATCTGGGGAATTTGGAGGCCAGGTCAACACCTTCAACTGGTTGTTGTGTTCCTCAAAACATTCCTGAACCATTTTTTGCTATGTGGCAGGGAGCATTATCCTACTGAAAGAGGCCACGGCCATCAGGGAATACCGTTTCCATCAGAGGTTCGACGTGGTCCGCAACAATGCCTAGGCTGGTGATACGTGTCAAAGTAAACATCCACATGAAGGGCAGGCAGCAGAACGTCGCCCAAAGCATCACACTGCCTCTGCTGGCTCGCCTTCTTCCAACAGTGCATTTTAGTGCCATGTGTTGCCCAAGTAAGCGGTGCGCGCACAGCCGGCCATCCACGTGACGTAAAAGGAAAACCTGATTCATCAGAACAGGCCACCTTCCTCCATTGCCCCCGTGGTCCAGTTCAGATCCTCAAAGTGCCCATTGTTGGCCCATCTGGCAGTGAGCAGGGGTCAGCATCAGCACCCCGACTGGCGTGCAGCTTTGCGGCCCCGTACCCAACAAACTGACGTGCACTGTGTATTTTGATACCTTTCTAGAACCAGCGTTAACTTTTACAAAAGTCCGAGCTACAGTTGTCTAGTTGTCTGATGCAGTTGTCTAGCAATAACAATTTGGCACTTGTCAAAGTTGTTCAAAACCTTATGCTTGCCTATTTATCCTCCATGATCAGTTTAAGTCCAAAGGAACGGCAATGGCAAACTACAGCAGCTGCCCTGTGTTTGTGTCAGTGAATGAATTGTATCACTTGTCTCAAATGTTCGAATCAGCGCATGACTTGTGCCCAAATACATACTCCGGAATGTCACAATAACCTTGACCTTTGACTCCTCAACACAAAAATCGAATGAGTTTATCCCTCGAGCTGGAGATGACATTTGTACCGAATTCAATTCAATTCCCTCAAGACATTCCTGAAACAGCCTGCTGATGACAATGATATAGGTCAAAAATGAAGCTAACCTTTCACCTTTCGCACAGAAAAATGCAAATTTTGTCATGAAATTTCATCACAGTCAGCAGATGATATCGACAGTTATGACCATAGATGCGAGCTCGACCCTGAGTCAGAGTTGACCATTGCGCCAAATCTGCAGAACTTCCCTGCCGGCTTTCCTGAGATGTAGCATTCACACGACAGCCGTGAATGTATTTTGTTAGGTCACAGTGACCTTGACCTTTTACCATTAAACTCTAATATTTGGCCACGATT